>PIJE02002963.1:46159-50768 GCA_002895965.2 Coryphaenoides rupestris | reverse complement strand
ACGAACGGCGGGGAACGAAAGTGAGAGTCTCCCGCCATTTTTCCCCTCGAAAGAAATACCCCCGAAATAAAACAAACGAAGAACCCGATTTCTTATCGTTCTGCTCCTGGAAAGCACCGCTCGGTTCAATGCGAGCTGTGATCTGCTGGGAGAGTTTGTTCTGCTCCATCGGTGGCGAAGTTTGTTTTGTGACGCAACTGTGTGAGTGATCCCTTCACCACCGCTCTGTAGCAGAGCAGAGAGGCACGCCGGCGAGGAGAGGAAGGCGAAGGTGAATATCAGAGACGATGAACAGTGGATGAGGAGATGATACACAGGAGAACGTGAGAACACAAGGCCGCTGAAAATAGGCAGAAGGGGGACGAAGAAGGAGAACGAGGGGAGGAGGAGAGAGAACCAGAGGAACAGAAGAAGAAGGGGTTGACGTCTGAAGTCTGTAAGGAGACGTCATCGCTCACCGGGTTCACACACACACACACACACACACACACACCTGC
Organism: Coryphaenoides rupestris; assembly: GCA_002895965.2. NCBI lineage: Eukaryota > Metazoa > Chordata > Actinopteri > Gadiformes > Macrouridae > Coryphaenoides > Coryphaenoides rupestris. The sequence continues at coordinate 50,271 of PIJE02002963.1, read as the reverse complement.
TGGAATGTACTTTTTATGTCAATCTCACTCAGACTCGACGCCCACCCACCCCCGCCACGCCGTGCGATTGATTGACCTGTTTGCGTTTTTCATTTAATGTTTTAATAATAGGACTCTTGCCGAATGTGCGACACGTCGATTCACGCAGTCAGTGCCACCGACGGATGACTCGTTTTACATTACGTTTCACGAGTTTCGAGTCTCAATGGCTCAACCGCGAAACACAAAGCCGACGGATACCGTACGTCCTCGGTCGGTTCATTGTTGCGCTCCTCGCGGTCCGTCCGATCCGAGACACACGTGGTTTTTACAAGTAAATACATCCGCGTGTGTCCTCGCGAACGCAACGCGAGATCGCTAATCCGACTGCGTGAGTGGAATTTAGTTAATTTTTTTTTCCCGCTCTTTGATTCAGTAACAGACGAAACACCAAACAGAATCCTGTTTGAGTCAAAACGGACGGAAAGTACACATGTAGTGTTTTTCGGTTGCCAGTCGCGCGGCGGATTCGCCAAACGACGAGATCATAGGCATCGAGGCGCTCAAGGACGATTCCAACCCATTGAAACGAGCAACTTCTCGCGCCGCGAACGGGAAAGTAGACGTAACGAAGCGCTTTTGAAGAGGTGCCCCTGCGAGCGATAGATAATTACTCTGCTATCTACTGCCAACGCTTCCAGTAAACTGACAAATGGTCCTCATTAGGACACATCCCGCTGACCAGAGGAAAAACGGCGGACGGTGTATGAATCTCCAAAATAAAAACATCTCTCTCTCTCTCTCTCCCGCGAAATATCTCCGTCTCACTGCCGTCGTAATTAAAGTTGTACGTCGCCGACAGCGGTTTCGGCGAGAAATTGTGATGAATAGCACATACGCAAAACGATTAATAAAACCGATGGAGCGTCCTTGACCGACGCACAGTGGCATCAATTGGTCGAGCGCACTGCGTTATTATCCTCGTTTTTTTAAAACCGCCGAGCAGGACCCGGGGACCGTACTCGTCTCCGGAATTTTAGCTTGCGGCGAAATAAGCCGAGGTTTTACCCGCGGGCTAACCCCCGGTCCTCCCCGCGGACGTTGAATGTTTTTCTCCGGGACGGCGTTCGAATTCCTCCGAAAGACTCTTCCGCAGACTCTTGAACGTATCGAGCTCCGCACGCCGGCCGTTGCGCAAAATCCCCACAGGACTGAAGTGTTGAAGAGCGGGAGAAAGATCTCTTTATTACGGCTATTAGTGTGTAGAGCACGTTGATTGTCAAGGAGCGGGGGCCTCCTGGTAGTTAGATGCTAAGTCATGATATCCCCGCACCGTTGCTCAAAGAGTATTGACATTGAGGGATGTATACCGAGACCGGGGGGATGCCGATCGATCGCTTCCAAGGGCGGCGGCTGAAGGGGTTGGGGGAGTTGTTCACGTGTCAAAGTCCTTTGTAAGAATAGATAACGACTACCGGGCTCTTTCTGGTCGACGCTCGTTTTTTTTTCCGCAAAGGGGGGGGGGGGGGGGGGGTTCGGTCAGCATGCAAGCGAAGGGCCCTGTTCCGGAACCTTCCCTCCTCAAACCCCCCCCTCCCCCCCCCCCCCCCACCGGTCTATAATCCCCCTCCGTCCTCCACACTCCCCCTCGTGCATCAGTCGCTGCCTCCTATTCGGTCGCACCGCCATTTTTATTCAATTAATCTTTTATCAGGGAGCCCCGTGGCTGCACTCTCAGCACAGAGAGCCAAAAAAAAAAGAATTGTGCCGGGCAAGCCTTTTTTTTTTTTGCTATCGGGGCGGGAGACAGATAGTCTCTCTCTCTCTCTCTCTCTCTCTCTCTCTCTCTCTCTCTCGCTGTGTCTCTCTCTCTCTCTCTCTCTCTCTCTCTCTCTCTCTCTCTCTCTCTCTCTCTCTCTCTCTCTCTCTCTCTTCTCTCCCTTTGCTACGCTTTTCTGCTGTGGTTACTTATTAGCGGTGCCAAGTAAACACATTGGGTTTCGGGGGGGGGGGGGCGGGTGGCGATAGGCAAAAGGCGCAATAGGCACAATTAGCATTCTTTTGTGCGCGAAAGCTGTCAGAATTAGGTTACGGGGTGCTGTGGGATTTCGGCGGTTTGAGTTTGGTGCATCGCGATCGTGGTTTCAAAGTGTGTGTGTTTTTTTTAAGAAGAAGAAGAAGAAGAAGAAGAAGAAACATAAATTGCTATAAGGGAAGGAAATGGTTTTTGGTGTCGTTTGATCACGAGTTGGCGCCAGATATACTCAACACATTTAAAGTCATTCATTACCCTTTTTCCCCCGTGGCGTTTGGTCGGCCATCATCGCTAACGCGGCGGGCAACCGACTCGGACGACTCGGACACATCACACACACAACACACACACACACACACACGCAGTCCTACATACAAACGCTTCACAAACCGCGCACACAAAAAACCGCACAGCTTGGCCTCTCGTGAATCGCTTCGTTTCAAAGCGCTCATGTCTAATACAAAATGGCTTCCCCCGTGGTCGTGTTTTGGGGTTAAAGCGCTTCTATTACTGCCAGTGCGATCTCTCTCCCCGTTGACGGTCACGCCATGCGAAGTCTTTCCCTGGCCACCGGCGCAGCAACATGGCGGAGGAGGAGGAGGAGGAGGAGGAGGGTTGCAGTTCGAGGGTTATGACTGCGCGTTCTCTCCCAGTTAGCCTTTCCCAGTTAGCCCGTGCCCCTGATTAAACGTGACAGGCCGGGCCCTCTCCGAGCCACGTTTGAGTCGAAGCCTCGAAATGCCTGCGATTGCCCTGTTTTGTACTCCTGCAGACGGGAGCGAGGGATTTATTCATTTCTTTATTTGTGTATTTATATTTGTATTTTTTTTTGTGCGTCCGTTTCATTTAGCGAGCGAAGCGATGGCTGTTTTGATGGGATGTCGCCGAGGGCACGCAGGGGGGGCTTGGGGGTTAGCTGACTAGCGAATGCTACTTCAACCGGCATTAGCGGTAGTGGTAGCGACATGGACATGACAGCAACATTGACATAAGTGTGTTTTATGCAGCGTGTGCCTGTGTGTGTGCTGTGTGTGTGTGTGTGTGTGTGTGTGTGTGTGTGTGTGTGTGTGTGTGTGTGTGTGTGTGTGTGTGTGTGTGCGTGTGTGTGTGTGTGTGTTAATGCAGTCCCTAGGCAGGGGCCAGCTTGGGGCTACTGTATAAAAGGTAAACCTCACTAAAAGTGAATAGCATCACGTTGCGTTTTAACGTCCTCCCGTGAAACCACAACTATACTGGGAATTCTGTATGATATTCGCTCGGCATATAATGTGTGCGAACGCCGCATAAAACAAACAAAATTTGCTGTCTGTGAGGCAGAATCTGAAGTTTACATGGTCAACTATGATTTTATATATTTTTATTTTATATTAGTTACTAGAAGAGTTAGAAGAGTCAGAATCTCATATTTTCCCGCTGTTTTTATTGGCCCACCAATGGGGTGCCACCAAATTCAATTAGTTTAGCTTCGTCTGGGGAGAACTCGTCGGCGATATTTGTTCCTAAAATGCGGCATTTGTTTGCGTCTTTTTAATTTTGGGGTTTATTTTCCCGACCTATTATTCGTTATTGTCCCCGTATGGAACTGGTCTGCGTAGATTCTGATGACCAACCCTTGAGTTTTTGACGGTAGGAGATGTTTTTTTCGGGCGTTTTATTGATATTGCGAGCGCTTTCCGAGCTAACGTGCGCTCGAGTTTGAAGCAACTTTGCTCCCGTGTCGGCGTTGCGTCGTCTTAGCCGTAGCCGCCGTTGGGTAGATGGATGGATTTGAAGTGGCTCCCGATTGCGCCGCGAAAGCCTCCGCGCGACAGAAGCTAATTACGCTAACTAATAGCGAGGAGCGGGGGTTATTCCGACGAGCAAAAATTACCGCCGCGGCGTATTATAATAACAATACAAGGCACGAGTTCCCCGCTCTCGTCTCCTTCCGTCGCTATAATTGTCGTGTTTCAGGGAAAGGAAAATGATCCGCAATGAATGGCGAGCCAAGCGCTATCATTATCGTAATTTAATAGGGCCGGACTTCAAGATGGCGGCTCGGCGGCGAGTTTAGAGACTCTGCGAAGACTCGTGTTTGTGTCGGTTGTTTTGTTTCATT
>PIJE02002963.1:38659-41159 GCA_002895965.2 Coryphaenoides rupestris | reverse complement strand
CCATATTGTTCAGATGAAATGCGTTTAATTCTCCCGTCCCGCCGGCAGACAATAACAAACGCTTTTTATCGTGAAGGGTAATGATCGGTCGTTATTTTTTCTTCGCTCAAATGCATATTTCCGGCATCGGTGTGTTATAATTGAGGGGTGTGTGTGTGTGTGTGTGTGGTGTGTGTGGGTGTGGGTGGGCTTGTACCTGATATCGTGGACCGAGGCGTTTCTTTTTCCCCCCACGTCTGGTTGTGCGTCCTGACAAGGGTGCTTCCTAATTGGCTGCCTCGTCGTGGTTAATGTGGGTTCAACGTGGTCGCTAATGAGAACTGTCAGGCGTCGAGAGGGGAAACTCTGTTGCCGGTTGTCGGGCCGCCATCTCTTTGAAAACGCGATTCTATTCTCTTACCGTCTGGGAATGTTAAAAGGGGGCGGACATGTTATTATGCCACAATTGCCATTTGACTGCAGTCTAGTGACATCACAAGTGGGAATGTCCACCTCGATGCATGCTGACTAGATCAGTCTACCAGCCTTACCCAGTGGACTGTACCGACTGTACCGACAGGTGAACTGATCTAGTCAGCATACATCTTAGGTGGACATTCCCACTTGTGATGTCACTAGACGGTAGTCACAGCTTGCGATGGCTAATCACACAGTCACACCTGGTGGTGTAATAGGGGACCTTTAACAAAGTGATTGTTAGTCATCTTGTTCGTTGATTGTCAGTGATTGGAAATAATAGCAATATAGCGCTAACACCAACGTTATCATCATCATCATCATCATCGTAATAACAATACCGAGCCCCAAGTCCCGGCGCATAAAACAAAAGGACGACCGTGTTGTATTTTCCGTTATATATTTCCGTGTTGACTCCACGTTCGGCCGGACGGAGAGGAGAATCGTTGACGACTCCGAGCGACTGGAAAACGACGGTGGAACTCCCCGCCGATAAGACCGGTAATTGGTTTAAGATCCCCGACCAGCCTCTCCGCCGCCCCGCCGGAGATAGACCTTCCTCGCTAATTCCCATCGAGTTGGGAGCAGTAACGCTCGTCGTACAGACCCCACCGAGATGTTATCAAGTGGCCGGGCGCTCGAAAAGTGGGGGAAAGAAAGAGAAAATCGAATCCCCCTCTTTGTTCAATATTAGTCGCAACACACACCGCTCTGTGCCGAGCTTTCTCTTGCGCTTTTAGCATTGTCGTCCGAGGGCTACGCTACGCTACGCGAGGCTACAAGGACCCCCCCCCCCGCCCCCCCGGCGCATAACCTTCCGTCTCTCTGGCGACGGAGAGCTCTGCTTTTCTTGCTCTTTTGAGTTTGCCGTTTGTTTGCGCTGGGGTTTTCTTCCCGCCGTGTGTGGGAAATAAAATGATTATTTATGCCGGCGAGCGAAAAGGGAGCAAAAAATGAAAATAAAGAAATATACAAACGCCGGGATTCTGCTCAGGGCCGAGTGGACGAACACAACAAGTTACAGGGGCCTACGGTTGAGATAAGGATTAACATGGAAATGTTCCCCCGGCCTCCGTGCTAACACGAACCGACATTGAGTTCTCCCCCATTCGTCTGTGTGTGTGTGTGTGTGTGTGTGTGTGTGTGTGTGTGTGTGTGTGTGTGTGTCTGTTTGTGTGCGTGCGTACACTTGAAACGGGAACGGTTATTGAAAAACGGATTGGTTTGGATGATAAATTCCACGTCGCTAGGATCAACGGAATAGCGAAGATAAGAGGAGAGGGGGGAAAGTACAGCGGTGCAGTCGACAGTCGAATAGAGACGTTGACCCGAGTTGTACGTGTGTATTAAAAAACGAAATATTTCTACGTGTCTATTATATACAGTATATATATATATTCTTTCTCAAGTCAAAGTGTTTGTACTTCACAACACAGGGCCATGCTGTACACTGAAACTCTTGTCAAAAGTCAAAAGTAGACAAGAAAATAGCAAGAAGAGGAAAAAAATATCATATTTATATCGTCTCATTGGACTATTGTTCAGTGCTTTTCAGAGAATAGTCGTAAAGGCATAGCAAGGTGATGATACATTGAATCTTGTTGTTTTTCATTGAAAATAATCATAAATAATCATAAATAATCTCCCGTATCCTCATTTCCGGTCTCTCTCGGGTGTTTCCTGTTTGTGATGATGTGATGACATCATGGTGAAGTGTAAACCCCGCCCCCAACAGGAAGTCTCGCGTTTGTCTGCAAGGCGACAAGAGACGGCGACATGAGACGAGGAAGGGGAACCGGGGGGAGGAGACACGTCATTGGGTGATTGGGACAAATCGCCCGGGCCAATCGAAAGCGGCGCGCCCTTGATTGTAATCGTCGTGTTGACTCACGGCGTTTTGCACGTTTTTCGCGGCGGACGCATGAATATGGACGCGCCGTAGGAAAGTAGTGCACCATGCCACGCGTGCCACCACTCGGCCTAACCACAACACACACACCACTGCAGCGCGCACACACACACTTATCACTCACCAACTGAACAC
>PIJE02002963.1:31159-36159 GCA_002895965.2 Coryphaenoides rupestris | reverse complement strand
ATCATGTTGCATTCGAGTCTGTCACTCTCGCCGTAAATATGCGTATTAAGCCCTCGCGCTCGACCTCTCTGTCTCTCTCTCATAAGAGCATGTCATGTAGAGAGAGAGAGAGAGAGAGAGAGAGAGAGAGAGAGAGAGAGGGGTCTATGATTACTGCCATGAGCTGCCCGCTAATATGCAGGCTCCCTCCAACGTCGTTCTACACCATGCTATTACCACTGGCCAGATGTCAGCCATTTTGCGTGTGTGTCTGCATGTGTGTGTGTGTGTTTGTGTATGCATGAGTCTCTGTGTGTGTGTGTGTGTGTGTTCTTGTTTCGCCGTGAACCGCCTCACGTCCCAACATCTGCGCCTGTACGATGCCTTTTATGCCATTATTCATGTATTATTTATTACCAAAGGTCTATTCTCAGGACAACAACAAAAATGCTCCGTACACCGTGCCAAAGCACACCATTATGATTGAAGTACCTCTCTCTCTCTCTCTCTCTCTCTCTCTCTCTCTCTCTCTCTCTCTCTCTCTCTCTCTCTCTCTCTCTCTCTCCTCTCTCTCTCTCTCTCTCTCTCTCTCTCTCTCCTCTCTCTCTCTCTCTCTCTCTTCTCTCTCTCTCTCTCTCTCTCTCTCTCTCTCTCTCTCTCTCGACCTCCTTCCGCTGTCCAAAAATGAAGGTTCTTTTCTCGTTTTGTTCACATGTCCGTCCGCAGGCCCTACGAAAACCAGCATCTCATCCTGCGTCTCTGTAAGTCTGCACATTTGAGGTGTAATATACACACACACACACCACACACAGACAGACAGACAGACAGACAGACAGACAGACAGACAGACAGACAGACAAGACACACACACACACACACACACACACACACACACATATATTATGCCACTACTATCAGCCTACCACCAGTCAACCCAGTGGGGACTGGCGCAACCGGTAGGCTGATCTATCCGCCATACGTCTCGGCGGACAACACTCCCGCTTGTGATGTCACAAGAGACCGGAGATTCGGAAACCGCACGGAAGGGGCTAACCACGCTCACACCTGGTGGTGTAATAGTATAATAGGAGTCCTTTATGAGTACGTATGCTAGTACGCTGATTCACGCCAATGCAGGAAATGGGAGTATTTAGTGTCACCAGATGCGTGCCTCCCTGCACAAATATGCCAGCCTTTCAAGATCATGATTGTGTGCAGTCGATTAAACAAATGGCGTTTTATGTTGGGTCCCCCCGCCACCGCCAACCCGCCCACCATCGCTGGCTCAAGCTAATTCCTCGCCTAATTGCTTGGACCAAACGCTGCTTGGACCAAACCTCCCCGAAAAAACCCCCCAGAAAAGGGACGTTCTGACCAGTCCACTTCACACCGGGTCCTTTCTTTGCCATCGCCGTCGCCGTCGTTCACCCAGCTGAGGCTGTAGCGTGCATTCATCTGCCCGAACACAAAGAGCTGGGGACGTGAGCGTCGGTCGCCGTCGATTGCAGCTATCGTCCGGGAAGCGGCCCAGACGTTTAGCATTTCAATGCTGACGACAACAAAAACCCTTCTCAGTGGTGTTAAGCGGTCCAGATGCCCAGATCCCCGCTCAAAAACAGCTGAATCACTGCAGGCTTGTTTCAGGGGTTTTTTGTTTTTAGCAATTGAACGTTGAGCATTGAAATGCTAAATGTGCGATGTGGACACGCTGTGCAAGTTATGAAGAGTCATTACCAGAACCGCTGTTGGGAATAACAAAATGTTTGTTCTTCCACCTAACTGTTTATCAAATGCAAGAGTAAGAATCAGAAACACACCTTAACCGTGCACTTCAGTCATTTACTAAATGAAATATGAATAATTTAGACCGACTTTTACTCCAAACCCCATTACAGCCGTTGCCACGACGACAGTACGTCAATGTTTAGTTCAGTTTTTAGCGTAAACTAACGTTTCCGATGGCTTGGGAACAGACGTACTGTATATTCTGAGGTGCCTTTTGCAGCCAAACCGGCAATTAACCCAATTTAGGTTTAATTAATTAACTACTTAAGTAATCAACGTGACTCGTTTTTTTGATTGTGATTTTTATAATCACTATCATCGGAGTGTTAGTTACATCACTCCGAGAGATTTGGTCGCGCGGACACAGACAGAAACTGCTTTATTGCCTTAGTTTTTTGCAAAACAAGGAATGTGCTTTAGTGCAATTGGTGCCTAACATGCAAAAAATATACATAAAAATACATTAAAAAAGTCCAACCTGTCACTGCAAGTCCCCACATCGGCAGTCCTACCCCAGCACTAGCTGGACAAAAACAGCACCTCCTGAAGTGTCCCCCCGATGGCATTGTGAGAGGACTTAAGCGTCGCTTTTTATGCGACGATTAAACGCGCATTTTCAAATAAAATGTACTTGTAACGGAACGAAGGGATAAATAAATGGTTTCCTGCCAGCGATTCATCTTGGCTGTCTCTTGAATTCTGATCTCATTCAGCCGTAAAGGAATTAGCTGTAAACAGATTGACTATCGGTAGCCACACAGCGGTGGGCTATTGACTATTTCTGATGTTGAGTGCAATGATCATGGCAAAGCTGCGTATTTATAAAGAATAATACGAGTCTGAGCTCCAGATTAATAGTTCTTTCGTTTATGCAGATGGCTCGTGGAATCTATTTCAATTATCTCAATGATCCAACGCGCTCCGGAGTGGTGTGAGTCGACGGAGGAGTCTAGCCGGGCGCTTAAATGAGGCGACGACGCTTTTTAAAAGTAGGCTACCTAGAAAGTAAAAACTGTACTTTTGGATGAGCAATTAGTTAGCTCGGCTTTAATGGCCGCATCTGTATTTGTGGGGGGCACTGGGGGGAACGTACACACACACACACACACAACAAACAACACGCACACACACACACCGAAGCAGAGATAGATCAGAGGGATAGAGAGCGTGTCTATGTGTGTGTGTGTGTGTGAGAGTTCACCGTGGGAAAATCATTCAAGGTTAGCATCCTTGGAACCGATAATTTCCTGGGGGTTGTGTTCATGCAATATGTTCATGGATGAAGTACAGGAAATACGCATGCAGGTCACAGAACATTAAAGCGAAGATCCACTGGGTCGGCGGTAGCTCAGGAGGTAATAAGAGCGGTTGTCTGGCAACAGGAAGGTCGCAGGTCGATCCCCGGCTGGTTCCTCCGCCTCCTCCTAGCTAAGTCGCTGGACGGTGTCCCTGCACAAGACACCCACCTAACCCTACCTGCTCCTCCTACTAGCTAAGTGTGGAGGTGTCCCTGAGCAAGACACCACCTAACCCTACCTGCTCCTCCTAGCTAAGTGTGGAGGTGTCCCTGAGCAAGACACCACCTAACCCTACCTGCTCCTCCTACTAGCTAAGTGTGGAGGTGTCCCTGAGCAAGACACCACCTAACCCTACCTGCTCCTGACGTGTTGGTTGTTACCTTGCATGGTCGGCACCGCCGTCGGTGTATGAATGGGTGAATGTGAGGCGATACTGTAAAGAGCTTTGGATGAAAGCGATGATATAAATGCAACACATTTACATACAGATTGAGCGCCTTATATAAGGTTCTCCGCTCAACTACTTGATTGCCGCGTACGATTTACAGGATTCCATCACACAAAAACAGCATATATTTGAATAAAGCCATTACAAAAATATCTACGATCTTAATACGCACCCAAATAAATACCAATAAGTATCTCATTTAAATAAATACATTCAAGCAGCACTCCCCTATATCCCATTTTATGTTACCCCTGTACTTCACACAAACAGCCAATTCTGCACCCTGTTGAATTGGTGAATAGCATCGCCTGGAAATCAGCTAACAGGGAGAGAATGTGGGAAATATATATCGTATCTGGAGGCTTCGGCGGGAATAACACGACGCTTTGATCGCCCGCGATTGAAAATGATCAACGCCGAGTCTCTTTGTGAATAAAGCCGATTCAATGACAACAGTAATAACGCTCACAGACGTACAAAGTCTGCCGTGTCTGACCTGCGGTATGTAAAGCAGCTTTTGTTTGGGTTTTTTGGGGGGTTTTTTCTCGAGTCGAAATGCGAGTCTCCTCGGCGCTCTCCTCGTTTCGGGGCCGCAGACGAGGCGGGAAATTGGTTGCGACGTGAGGAGTTTATTAGGCGCGGCTTCACAAACGGCTTGTTGGGATATCCACAACGTGGTCGCGGTGTCGGTCCCCATTAGCGGGCGCGCAGACGTCGTCTCGCGCGGCGTGGCGTTTGAATGAGCCGCGATTCCCCTCTCAAACCATCGCCCGGAGGCAACAAAGTCTCTCTCTCTCTCTCTCTCTCTCTCTCTCTCTCTCTCGTCATGTCTCTCTCTCTCTCTCCTTAGCTCAAATGGACAAGGCAGGGGAGTTTTTGCGGGGAGGCTTGCAAGGAACTCCACCGATTGGCCAGAAGCCCTTGTTTGCCCCTGTGTGTGTGTGTGTGTGTGTGTGTGTGTGTGTGTGTGTGTGTGTGTGTGTGTCTCTCTCTCTCTCTCTCTCTCTCTCTCCCCCCCCCCCCCTCTGCCTCCCCATCCCAACCCTCTCCATTACCTGAGGCGGGTGAGACTCCATAATAGTCCACCCTTCCCTTCAGACTCGGCGGAACGCCCTTATTGTAGGCAGCAGCAGCAGCAGCAGCAGCTACCCCAAGACCCCATTGAGGGTGACAATTAGGTTCACCACCATGACGTGTGTGTGTGTGTGTGTGTGTGTGTGTCGTGTGTGTGTGTGTGTGTGTCCAGTGCTATGGGTGTTAAGGTGAGCAAAAGTACAACATTGAGCGCAATAAGGCGCAGACTAATCTCATCCTGCAGACATGAGAGAGAGAGAGAGAAAGAGAGAGAGAGAGAGAGAGAGAAAGAGAGAGAGAGAGACATCGACTGGTTCAACTGTGGTTGACGTATCTCGCTCTCTCGCTCTCTCTCTCGCTCTCTCTCTCTCTCTCTCTCTCTCTCTCTCGCTCTACACCGCCACCACTGCCATCAG
>PIJE02002963.1:21159-26159 GCA_002895965.2 Coryphaenoides rupestris | reverse complement strand
GAAATTAATAATAGACGATATTAATTCACGGTAGTCACGCACCTCACGGAAAAAAATATATATTTTCCACTAAGCTGTGAAGGAAAAAATAAAACAATAAATAGAAATGAAAATAGAGAAATAATACTTATTTTTCCCTTTTACTTTTCTTTTGTTTCCCCCTCACACTCCTGCTCCCACACTTTTCGGCAGAGACGAACGCTTTCTGGCAGTGTGACATCACCGACTCCACAAGCTGCCATGACACGGTGCCCTCCTCCTCCTCATCATCCTCCTCCTCCTCCTCATCCTCATCCTCTTCCTCCTCCTCCTCCTCCGCTTACTAATATCCGGTGATCCTAACCCCGCAAACTTAATTTGAACGGCGGCAGCTGAACCCGAACTAAGAGGATTGAGTTATTAAATTGTATTTTTCCATTTTAATGGTTTTGATTTCTGCAAAGCCTGTTTACTGCCTGGTTTACAGGCTGCCATTTGGCTGTGTTCAAGAGAGCCCCCTCACTCCCCCCTCATAATCTCTCCTCTACCTTACAGCGACTCACTGTCTCCCTGTGTGTGTGTGTGCGTGCGTGCGTGCGTGCGTGCGTGCGTGCGTGCGTGCGTGCGTGCGTGCGTGCGTGTTGTCTTGCATGTGTGCGTGTGTGTGCATGTGTGTGGAAGGCATGTTTTTGTGTTTGCAGGTGTGACTATATTTGCGCTTGTGTGTGTGTGTGAGGTTGAGAGGGTGTGTGTTTGTGGATGTGTTTACGGACGTGCGGTTGTGTGTGTGTGTGTGTGTGTGTGTGTGTGGGCGGCCGAGTGTGTGTTTGTGTTCGTCTGAATGTACAGTATGTGTGTGTGTGTGTCCTCTACGGATGGCTGTGCATGAATGGATGAGACGAAACATATTTTGTTCTTCTATGAAAACAAACAAATACAAACACAAAGCAACAACACTTAGGTTAGGTGTGAGTTAAGTGTGACATCTCCCCTATTTATGTCCTTTATGTTCCAAACTATCTCTTTCACTGTACGTCTAAGTAGGGTACTATAAATAATACAATTAACCACTTCTTTTTTATTATTATTTTTGAGGAGCCAGAGGTGCCTCTGAACATAATTAATTGTGCGGCTCTTTCAGGCTTTTTTGATTATCGTAGGTAATTGAAATTGCACGGTCCGCAACCTTTTCTTTCATATTAATCAGAGTTTGACCCGGACACTAAAACTTATATAACTAAATTAAATTGAATGCTCAAACTTCATTAATTAAGAACTCTAGCCAAGTAAAGGATAGTTGACACCATGTATATTAAAGGGGACGTATTATTATGCCACCAGGTGTGAGTGTGCCGTTTCACAATTGCCCATGTGACTACCGTCTAGTGACATCACAAGTGGGAATGTCCACCTAGATGTAGGGTTACTAGATCAGTCTACCAGCCTACCCAGTGAACTGTACTGTACCGACGGGTAAACTGATCTAGTCAGCATCCATACATTTGGGCGGGCATTCCCACTTGTGATGTCACGAGACGGTAGTCACATGGCAATTGTGAAACGGCTTGCGATGGCTAATCACACTCACACCTGGTGCTATAATAGGGGACCTTTAAATCATATGTGTGTGTGTGTGTGTGTGTGTGGTTGGTGGCCGGTTTTAAAGTAGCCTCAGCTGGCCCTGAGTCAGGCTTATTATTAAACTCTGGGTTGTGAGGCTGCACACCTGTGGGGCATTAGGCACGCAAACCGGCCGTCACCACACACACACACACACACAACTCTCAAGTTTCAAGTGTTTTATTGTCACTTCACAGTTTACACAAGTATAAGCAGTGAGTGAAATTCTTACGTGCAAAACGCCCGACAGCCGACACCCGCAGTTATAAAAGAATACAAATAGAAAAGAAAACTATATTAACAAGTTATAAAAAATCTAAACAAAAGAAAACTGTATAAGATAAAATAAAGTGTCAAAAAAATATTAAGGGGAGCAATACAAATATGGTTGAAGATGTCTGCGAAGACTCCTGCCAGCTGGTCTGCGCATGCTCTGAGGACGCGCCCCGGATGTGGTCTGGGCCCGCCGCCTTCCGGATGTCCACCCGCTTGAAGGCTCTGCGCACGTCAGCCTCTGAGATGTTCAGCAGGCTGGCCTCCTCAGGCAGCGCTGACTTCGGCGGGCTGCCGTTCACGTCGAACCGGGCGAAGAAGGTGTTTAGCTCGCCAGGGAGGGAGGTAGAGGAAGTCCGTGATTGTCTGCAGCCCCTTCCACACAACCCTCACGTCGTGGCTCTTGGATTTGTCCTCCACCCTGTTCTTATACTCACACACACCTGCGAAAACGTGACCAATGTTACCATGAACCGGTTTAACCGCATCCACCTGTGTTCCTGGTCAGAGGAGGAGGAGGAGGAGGAGGCGCCTCAAATCGTTGCGTGGCTCGTTGAAAATCTGTTCGCAGCGAGAGACAATGGAGTCGGTTGTGTCCGGTGTCCCGGTGAACCCTGTTCTCGAGCCGCCGAGACGTTGATGAGGCGGTGAACACAGACCGGGGCGACCAAATTACAAACAGCGGCGACGATACGAAGCCCGTTCCCCCCAGTGGCCGGTCTCAAAGAGATCACCGGCAATTTTGAGACCCTTCTCTGCTGTGGCGGTGGAATCCGGGGGGCTCGAGAACGTTGTTCTTAAAGTGCTTGACCCCGCACGATTCACTATTACTTCCCTGCCTCCTTCCCGCCCTTTTTTCCCCAGACAGTTATAGGACTTACCTCCAGACAGTCGGACGTCGAGCTGAAGAGAGCTACCTTCCTACCTGTTCATTTCATTACGGCAGACTGTGAGAGACACAGAAAAAAAAAAAGCTTTGATTTCATGCTGATAGACTAATGGCTAATTTGGCCATATGCTGCCGATTGGAAGTTGTGCTTCAATTGCTAATTCATATTTAATGTTGTAGAACACGAGGCACAACTGTTTTATGTTGCCGTGTGCTGCTGGAAGCCGAGGTATCCGTGTCGTTCACTTGCCATCACAATGCATGAATGGAAAATGTGAATACAAAAATGACCTTACCTTATCGTACCGCACCAAGAGTTTTGCGTCCAGAAAGCTTATCTTCACAACCATATAGGTATAGGCCAAGGTTATTATCGTTAACGAAAAAACGAAAACTAGGTGTGAAAGAACATTTTCGTTAACTGAAATAACAATAAAAACGAGGCTTTACAAAAAAACGATAACTAACTGAAACTTTTTTCCTTTTTTTTATATATTACGAAAGTTAAAGTGTTGAACAACTGACTCCATTAAATAAACAACATGTTTAGGATCAGTAAATACTCGTAATTTGTCAGCAAAGTCGTCTTGTTTTAAGCGCTATTGCGCCTTACGTTTCGGGGGCGTGGCGTGTGAAGTGTTTGATTAGCATATTCGGTTTCATTGGCTTTGTTACTTAGTTTCGATCAAGCCCCGCCCTGAAAGTAAAGGCAGCCCGCTAAGCACACAGTCATCCAATGAGGAGGAGGAGCGTCACTAACTGGGACTTTCGTCACCACACACGTCACATCCGCTGGCCTCCCCGCAGCTACAAGAACTACATTTCCCAGCGCGTAGAAAGGTCTCGCCCCCCCAAAAAAAACTACAAAGGCGGGATCGCTGTTTCGCTGCAGTTTTTCGAGGATAAACAATGAACGTTTGCGAGATCTTGAAAGTCTCGAAGTGAACACATCACAATTGTGCTATTTAAAAAAAAAACTTAATACACATTTTGGTGTAATACATGAGACTTAAAAGCCTAATGTAGCTGAAGCAGCAGCTGGTTGGGGGCGGAGTTAACGAGTTGTTCCCGCCCATTGTTCTGAAGGTGAACGTGTGAAAAGCTTCAAAATCTTTCAAGGGGTTTTTCTCTGCTTGTGGATTCCAGGTGTACCAACATTAAAATAGGAAGATCTTCTTCAACTATTTTCAGATTTCAAAGTATGACACATCAGTTGAAAGCTGACAATCTGCACTTTCATAATCTGTAAAAAACAGAAAAATTACTTTCCCCCCTTCGTCCCCAAATTACCAGCACGTGTCACATTTATCAAGGGCCCCTGACAAATATGGACCGTGGAAACCAGGGGGGCCGCGGCCCAGGTCACTTTTGGAGTCTGATATAATATTTCTTTTGAATAAAAGTTGAGTTGGTTCAAGTGCACGGCGCCATTAGCGAAACTAACACGCATGCATGTAAGTCAGTTTGTTTTACATAACCTAGGCTACATATTACTGTCATAGTCATTTTCTATGGTATGGCTGGACTATTGTGTTGGTTACTTTTTTTGTGTTACTGCGCTTGTCTCAAATGTGTGGGTGCTGCTTGAGTATTTACATTTCGCTCTTCTTTTAGTCGACATTTAATCAATGCAGGCAAACTTTTAGCAAGCTATTCATCATAAATCAGTTGTCCCTGATGCAGCTTCAGGCTCAGCAGCCCTGTCTCCCCATACCCCTACATAATGCACACATACTGTATATACTACAGTATCTACTATTCATTTTGAGCATGTTGTTTTGCAAGCAAAAAATGAAGCTTCCCTGACTGGCCCCCCCCCCTCCCCCCCTTGGTCTGTTGCGTTCCGCGGTAAAGACTAAAACTAACACTGAAACTAATAAAAACGAAACTCAAACTAAGCATTTTCAAAAAATAAAAACTAAACTAAAGTAGCAAACCCGCTTTAAAAACTAATTAAAACTGAACTGAAATTGAAAACAAAAAGTCCTGTTTAACTCCCTGCCTTCCCGCCCTCCAGTAAATCATTTCGTTTCACAAGAAAAAAAACCCCTGAGAGGACGTCGACACACGTAATCCTAGCTAATAGACGCTAATGCCCACCTCTGGGTCAATGGATGTCTCTCTTTCTCTCTGTCTCTCTGTCTCTCTCTCTCTCTCTCTCATGTCTCCTCTCTCTCATGTCTCTCTCTCTCTCTCTCTCTCTCTCTCTCTCTGTCTATCTCGTGTTATCGGAAACCTG
>PIJE02002963.1:13659-18659 GCA_002895965.2 Coryphaenoides rupestris | reverse complement strand
AAAAATCTAAGAAAATCACAGCGTAGGTACAGGGTAGGCTCAGGTAAAAATCCAGTTGTCAAAGACGGGAAGGGGTCGAGGCACAGAGAGGCAGATAAGTCAGGCAGAGGTACCGGGGTCTCGGCAGAACTCGCGTGGTAATGGACAGGCTATGGTTGGCAACAACAACACAAATCCAGGCAACAGTTTCCAAAACACACGAGGCAAAAGTCAGGTCAAAGGTCAGGTCTAAATCTTCAGGTAAGTTTGGTTGTCAGTGGCAAAGGTGACGGCTGACAGGCGAGATCATCAGACAACGGGTGAAGAACACGGCGTCGCTTAAAGGGGACGTATTATGCTGTTTCAGACATTCCGCATGTGACTACCGTCTAGTGACATCACAAGTGGGAATGTCCACCTCGATGTACGCTGACTAGATCGGTTTACCCGCCGGTACAGTCGGTACAGTCCACTGGGTTGGGCTGGTAGACTGATCTAGTGATCATACATCTCGGTGGACATTCCCCACTTGTGATGTCATGAGACGGTAGTCACATGGGCAATTGCGAAACGGCTCGCGATGGCTAATCACACTCACACACCTGGTGGCGTACTAAGCTATCGCCATAAACCCGCGAACAAATTGATCGACGTGCGTCCCGGAAAACAGCCACCGACCGGCGACCGTATAATCGTTTTGGCTCCCGGGGTTTTGAAATGGAACTTTCAATGTTTCAATTTCCTCTTTTCCTCGATAAAAGTTCACAATAAATAAATGACAACAGTATAACCGTGAGTAGGGAATCATCCAGGTCATTAACTCCCAGCGATAGCCGATACATAAAAGCTCACCTACGACGCACAACGCTAGGCCAGTGCTACACCTAAGCACGCCGTCCTCGTAAAAAATCAAACGATGACATTTAAATCGGCGAAAAGTTTGATGAGCAAAAAGTTAACAATAAATAAATGACAACACAGTATAATGTAACTGGGAATTATCCAGGTCATTAACTCTCAGTGATAGCCGATACGTAAAAGCCGCTACGAGCTACGACGCTACAACGCCGGGCTAACGCTATACCTAAGCACGGCCGTCCTCGTAAAAATCAAACGATGACATTTAAAATCGGCGAAAAAGTTTGGATAAGTAATCGTTTTGGACTGCGGGAAAAATGCGAGAAAAATGCAAAACGGGGAAGAAGAATCTGTCCGTCGTGAGCTTTTCATAACGGCTTGTCTCAAAGATTTTCCATCAACACGCGCGCGCACACACACACACACACACACAAGGCCGACGACATCTTTGAAGACGTACGATTCGTCAACGTGTGAAGGCTTCTGCTCGGGGATCTATGCGCCGTACGTACGTGGGTACGGATCCATTGGAATCAAAGAGAAGTCGCCATCATTGAGTCGACGATGGCGGTGACTCGACAGAAATATGAATGTAATCCATCTCCACGACCTCATTGACTTTGATTCATATGCATTTTGGCCCGAGGGACGTCGAACACGAGATTAATCAATTAATTAATTAGACAGATTATCACATCACGCTTGCCGCTCCAGACAATTTTAACGAGAAAAAAACCCCAGCAAAAACCCAACAAATTAATTCCATCTATCTGTTATGGATCAAATGGTGCCCAGAAGTGCTCGCCTATTTTGTTTCCCCCGAGCTCATCTATTATCTATTTATTTACGTATTGATGTATTTAGCCGCCCGATCGATATCTTTGTCTCTTCCCCCCCGTCACGGAGGATGGAGGAGGGAGGAGGGAGGAGGAGGAGGGAGGAGTCTTAGCGTTTTAAAGGTTTTATCTGATGAGGAAAATGTACTGTATCTCATACCGCCGCCGCCGCCACCGAAATTGGCTTGTCGCCTCCCCCTCGCGCATTAATCGCAGGTGTGCTCGCTTTTGGACGGATTAGTCGTTCGCGGGTTCCTCCTGGCTGGTTGGTTGGTCGTTTAATTTCATTTTTTGGGGAATGTATGTGGTTGTTGTTGTTGTTGTTGTTGTTGTTGTTGTAATCTACGGTAAATAAATGCCGACTCCTTTGGCAATCGTTTTCGTTGGAGTAAAGGCGGGCAAAATACTGGAAATCCATATATTTATATTGGGGTGTTTATAAGGATGTATTTTTAATTCGCATACGCGTACGGAAAATTAAAGTTGCGATCACAGTGTGTGTGTGTGTGTGTGTGTGAGATGATGACCTGAGCACAAATTGATGGACGTGCGCATTCGCAGAATATTAAAAAACACATTCATGGGGATGCTTGTGTGGATGCATTTTGCAGCTGTGCGACGACCGCCTAGTGACATCACAAGTGGGAATGTCAGATCAGTTTACCTGTCAGTGGTACAGTCAACTGCGTATAGGCTGGTAGACTGATCTAGTCAGCATACGTCTAGGTGGTGGACATTCCCACTTGTGATGTCACTAAGACGGTCGTCACATGTTGATGATCCTGATGATCAAACGCGTGCCTCTGATGAAGGTCATCAGTTTCTTGGTTACACACACGGGACGGGTGGGAAAAAACACAGTCAAGAGGGGAGAAAGTTTTCAACAGTCATCCTGAACTCTCCGATTCAATGATCCCATTGTTTCCCGCCAGGTTCAAGTGCGGCACACACACACACACACGCACACACGCACACACACACACGCACGCACACGGACACACACGGACACGCACACACACGACACGCACACACACCTCCGTTTTATATCATCATGTTGACCCCAATCCAATTACTTAGATTTCATAAGACACTGGGAGCTTGTAAATGTCATATTTCCATATATGAAATGTCAACTCCGAACATAAGGCATGTGACTCCTCCTCCTTCCCTTCGCCCCCCCCGGCCCCCCTCCTCCCCCCCCCCCCCCCCTCTGGGTTTCTACAAAGCGCTGCGGTACAACATTTGATCCGTGATGAGATGATAGCCGAGGTGGTGATTAATCACGGCGGCCCCCCGTCTCCGCACACTGAGACGGCCGCCGTCCAAAGTGAAAGTGACGGGTGTCTTAGTAAGGGGGGCGGGGCAAAAGAGGGAGGAGGAGGAGGAGGGGGGGGGGGTGTGGGTGGGTGGTATGAGGAGGGGGGAGGGGCTTAAACACTGCAGATGGGACCGGCCGTGTTTCCGGTCGACTCCTATCGCGGTGGCGACGACGACGATGGCGGCGAGATGAGAGATGGAGATGTTCTCTCTCTCTCTCTCTCTCTCTCTCTCTCTCTCTCTCTCTCTCTCTCTCTCTCTCTCTCTCTCGGTCTATTTTTGTTGGTCTATATTCTCGATATAATCTTTAATCCTTTTGTGATTCTTATTACTGTACTGCACTTTCTGCTGAGACGGCCAAATTTCCCATCTGGGGACCAGTAAAGTATCTTTAACTTTCTTTTTTTTCTTTTTTTGTTCTTTATTTAACTTTATTTTATGAGTTTAGCATCTTAAATGGTCTTATCTTTATCCTATCTGGGTAGTAATAGATGCGGTATAGGACCTTGTTAAATCGGTGGTTTAACAAGGTCTTTAACACACACACACACACACACACACACACACACACACACACACACACACACAGACACACACAGTGCCGACCAATGACAGTGGAGAAGCCCAGGGGATGATGAGTCGGTCGGTACGAGAGCCAGATACGAGAGCCGTCTCGTCAAATGTGTGTTTTTGTTGTGCGCTCGTTGTCGGGCAAAAGTGTTACGAGAACAAGTACTTGAAAGATGCTGAAAGAATCTGAAAGCAGTTTGTCCCGCGCTGACGCTCGGCGATCCATCGAAGTGAATATTGATGCAGTGGGTGAGGGAGGGGAGGGGGGGGCTTCACTTCACCGCGGTAATGACAGACAGACAGACAGAGAGACAGCTAATTTCGCGATTAGAAATCATTGTCGATTAGATCAGCCGGTAGTAAATGAAAGCTGGTTTTTTTTCCTCCTCCAAATGGCGTTTAAATCAATGGCGCTTTGACAAGAGAGGGGGGGGGGGGGGGGGGTGGGACAGGATTGCAGCCTTTAGCTTTAGCGCTAGCCCTCCGTGTCCTCTACGGAAGGGCAATGGTCGATCCGATTGGTCCCGACCCGGACCAATCGGGTCCCCCTGCCTCCACGACAACAAACAACAACGGAGGGAGTAAACAGATCGAGGGACGGTTTTTTGCGGGAAAGCCGGCGGGATCAGGACAGAGTCAACAACCCGCCTCGGATCGGACCTCATCAAAAGAGGCAGGAGAGAGATGAGAGATGAGAGGTTTATGAGGTGGGGGGGGGGGGGGGGATGGATTCGGAGACGGGGGTGAAAGGTCAGGTAGATCGCTTTGAGTGGGGAGGGTGGGGGGGGGGGGGGGGGAGAGATAGAGGGTGAGAGGGGGTGAGTGGTGCGTCCGGACGGATGAAGAAAGCCACGTTTTTCGGGTTTTGACGGGCGGGTTTTGCAGTGTTTCTTTCTTTCTTTCTTTCTTTCTTTCTTTCTTTCTTTCTTTCTTTATTTCTTTGTTTCTTTACTCTTGGAGGTTATGCAGGCGAGAGGAAAAAAACATCCATCTATCTATCTACCTTCCTTCCGCCTCTGTGGGGAATATATTTTTTGGGGTTTGGCGTTGAGGAGGAGATGATGGACAGATTTGGGAAGCCTGGGTAGAGTTATCAAAGGTGAGAGAGTTTGAGAGTGGAAAATACAGGGAGAGAGGCGGGGGTCTCTCTGGGTTCAAGGGTCTTTTTTCTTGACGAGGAACGGTCAAAGATGAACGGTTAGAGGTGTTGTTTGGGGGTGAAGAAGGAATTGAACGAGTTCAAAATGTGTGTATGAGTGTCGAAGCCCCCCCCCCCTCCAATCTCCATCCCTCTCTCGCTCTCTCTCTCTCTCTCTCTCTCTCTCTCCCCCCTTTGGTCATCTGTCTCAAGCTCTCTCTATCTCCGCGGGCGAACCCCCCCTCTTTTATTCTTTTTTATTTTGGAATTGCGTTTCAACGGAGGGGTTTCAACGGGGGTAA
>PIJE02002962.1:47500-50776 GCA_002895965.2 Coryphaenoides rupestris | reverse complement strand
GCTCTGTCTGTCTGTCTGTCTTTCAGTCTTTGTCTGTCTCTGTCTTCCTGTCTGTCTGTCTTTCAGTCTGTCTGTCTGTCTTTCTTCTGTCTGTCTGTCTTCAGTCTGTCTGTCTGTCTTTCAGTCTGTCTTTCGTCTGTCTGTCTGTCTGTCTTTCGTCTGTCTTTCCGTCTGTCTGTCTGTCTTTCCGTCTGTCTGTCTGTCTTTCAGTCTCTGTCTGTCTGTCTTTCCGTCTGTCTTTCAGTCTGTCTGTCTGTCTTTCTGTCTGTCTGTCTGTCTTTCTGTCTGTCTGTCTGTCTGTCTGTCTGTCTGTCTGTCTTTCAGTCTGTCTGTTCTGTCTTTCCGTCTGTCTTTCAGTCTGTCTTTCTGTCTGTCTGTCTGTCTTTCAGTCTGTCTGTCTGTCTTTCAGTCTGTCTGTCTGTCTTTCTGTCTGTCTGTCTGTCTGTCTGTCTGTCTGTCTGTCTGTCTGTCTGTCTTTCAGTCTGTCTGTCTGTCTTTCAGTCTGTCTGTCTGTCCATTTATATCCACTCACAGTGTGATGTATGCTGTCTGTCCCCAGATGACTAGACAGTCTCCATTCTCCAGCCATGGTGCTGTTGCCATGGTATCCTGGGCCCCGTTGCCTCATGGGATACTAGTATTGGCTGCGCCTACCGATGTTGAGTTGTGGTTTATGGGCATTCCGGTATGAGTAGTGGTTCAGCAATTTGTTCAGGTTTTCTGTGCACGCAAGAAGGCGGCGTGGTGGTGTAGGTTCTACGAGCCCGTGGAGACACATGGATGTGTGCACAGGATGAGTCTTCCACAGATGCTCAAGGGCCAAGACGTTTACCTGTCAAGCACCTGCCTTAGCCAACCCCCGCTGTGTCTGCTGGGCCTACTGCTGGAAGTACATACAGTCATAGTAAGAACAGAATCTCTGGGGTAACAAAGTCCCAGGTATTATCTAGCCTCATCAACACCACACAACTACCCTGTGCGTGTCTGAGGTGTCTGCCTCCCGTAGGTGGGCCAGGTGAGGTGGCTGTAGAGGACGACTGCCACACACACACACACACACACACACCAGCACATACACACACACACACACGCACACACACACACAACACACACACACACACACAAACACATACAAACAACCACACACACACACACACACACACACACACACACACACACACACACACACACACACACACACACACACACCACACACAGACATAGCACATGAATCATGACTTTAGAGCACATCTCTAGAACCTGTGTGTGTGTGTGTGTGTGTGTGTGTGTGTGTGTGTGTGTGTGTGTGTGTGTGTGTGTGTGTGGGGGGGGTGTGTGTGTGTGTGTGTGTGTGTGGGGGGGTGTGTGTGTGTGTGTGTGTGTGTGTGTGTGTGTGTGTGTGTGTGTGTGTGTGTGTGTGTGTGCGTGTGTGTGTGTGTGGGTGTGTGTGGTGTGTGTGTGTGTGGGTGGGATCATTGCTCCGCTAAATTCATTTAATGTGTAAAGCGTGCATTTTGTGTGCATCGTGATTTTAGGCGCTTGCTGTAGTATGTTGCTTGAGACGGTGGTTGTTCTGTGTTGTATAGACTTGTGTGTGATGTGTAAAAAAGGTAGCTGGTGTGTGTTCTGTTCCCTAGTGTGTGGGCTGTGAGTGTGATCTGTTTAATGTGTAAGTGATTCGTGTTGTGTTCCGACCCTCGAGTCACCAGGCCAATACGCTCTATAGTGTCTTTAAGTAAGGGACGCATGCACTTGAACGATACATCTTAAAAAGGACATGGCCGGCGTAACTCAATGTATTTTTCCTCCTTTCTTTCCCCTTCGTCGTCGGCAACGGCTAAAAGCAATGACGTCCGTCTCCCGTCTCCCGACTCCTGTATCCTGACATCGTGTCTTAATATGCTTTCAGACCCACAATGCACCTGGGTGGCGCGGGAGGTTAAAGCGTCTTATCTGGACAGGAAATTACTCGGAGGAAGACGGAGGGGAAAATTACGTCTCTCCTCGGGTTTATCTGAGATGTGGACGTTTAAGAGAGATATTACCTGTCCTCTCCTTCGGGTCCACAGAGGCACTCAGCGGTGTGCCCGCGTGTTATTATTATTGCAGGACCTCACAACTCAAGAGGTTGTTGGTGGTTCGATGCCCCAATGTCTACAAGCCTGCCTGTAATAATGTCTAACCCCTCCCCCTCCCCACACACACACACACACACACACACACACACACACTCACACACACACACACACACACACCCACCTGGGGGTTAGACAGTGAATACAGAGAGACAGGTATTTAGGGACTACAGTAGCTGAGGAGGTAGTTGCTGGTTCGATCCCCGGGGCTCCTCCCCCTCCTCCTAGCTAAGTGTGGAGGTGTCCCTGAGCAAGACACCACCTAACCCTACCTGCTCCTCCTCCTAGCTAAGTGTGGAGGTGTCCCTGAGCAAGACACCACCTAACCCTACCTGCTCCTCCTCCTAGCTAAGTGTGGAGGTGTCCCTGAGCAAGACACCACCTAACCCTACCTGCTCCTCCTAGCTAAGTGTGGAGGTGTCCCTGAGCAAGACACCACCTAACCCTACCTGCTCCTCCTAGCTAAGTGTGGAGGTGTCCCTGAGCAAGACACCACCTAACCCTACCTGCTCCTCCTAGCTAAGTGTGGAGGTGTCCCTGAGCAAGACACCACCTAACCCTACCTGCTCCTCCTCCTAGCTAAGTGTGGAGGTGTCCCTGAGCATGACACCACCTAACCCTACCTGCTCCTCCTAGCTAAGTGTGGAGGTGTCCCTGAGCAAGACACCACCTAACCCTACCTGCTCCTCCTAGCTAAGTGTGGAGGTGTCCCTGAGCAAGACACCACCTAACCCTACCTGCTCCTCCCCTAGCTAAGTGTGGAGGTGTCCCTGAGCAAGACACCACCTAACCCTACCTGCTCCTCCTAGCTAAGTGTGGAGGTGTCCCTGAGCAAGACACCACCTAACCCTACCTGCTCCTGACGTGTTGGTTGTTACCTTGCATGGTTGACACCGCCGTCGGTGTATGAATGGGTGAATGTGAGGCAATACTGTAAAGAGCTTTGGATAAAAGCGATGATATAAATGCAATCCATTTACCATTTAATTAAGGTGCAGGTAGGGGGTTAGATAGTGAATACAGAGAGACAAGTCATTAAGGAGCAGGTACATAATACCCTGCTAGGTTTCCGATAGACGTGTACGTTTTACCGCAGGAAGTCTTTTTAAATACTTAAACCGAGTAAACCGTCGCTATCGGG
>PIJE02002962.1:35000-42500 GCA_002895965.2 Coryphaenoides rupestris | reverse complement strand
GCTGCTTTATTAGCGAGCCGCTGATATTCCTTGACAGTATATATATATATTGATTCAACGCTTCATGGAGTCCGGAGGCCCGCGGTTCACTTTTGTTCCCCCCACCGGCGTGAACCTTCGTCTGATTTACGACTGATTTACCGATTTATCGTTCATCGGTCGGCCGCGTCCGTCCCTCTCGATACGAAAACCTTTCTTCGGCCGTCGCGATAGACTCCAGGGAGCGGTCGGTGATGACCCGTTAATGGAAACGATGGAGACGGCTGACATTTTGATTTAGGCGGAAGAACTGCCTGCCTCCTCGGTCGCTCGGGTTTCTTTTGCTTTCGATTTTATTTGGGTTTTTATTTTTTTTTACACATTCAGACACATTTCAGCTAACTTGGAACAAATATGTATTCTCGCCCAGTCAGCGTATTTTGGTATTTTTTTGCAGTTGACAGCGACGCCATTTTTTCGGCGGGAAGTTTTTTGCGCGCGAGGCCGTGACTGACAAAGTGAGCTTGGGCGGCGTCCAAACGACGCCAGTAAAACACAAAGCGCCGCTGAACTTTGGCGTCTCGAAGGAAAACCCTCGCCGTTCCGCTGACCTTTTCCGCGCAGCCGGGGAGAATTTACATCGGCCCCCGCGACGTCGTAAACAAAACGTAACGGGATTTTCCGAATGAGATAAATGCGAGCGGGGGGGGGGGGGGGACGTAGCGGCGGACCGTGAGTTATAACGGGCGACGTGTGATGCTAATGGGAAATGAAAAATGGGACTCGCCTCGGCCCGCTGGCGCTTCGCTAACCTCCGAGGCCGCTCGGCTTTAGCTTGCGCGCTTACAGTTCTCGCTGCTCCGCATTCACACACACACACACACACACACACACACACACACACCACACACACCGAAACAGACACACACACACACACACACACACACACACACACACACACACACACACACCGAAACAAACACACTCACAGACGCACAAACACACACACAGACTAATGTGATGCAAGTCAGCAAAAACAGCTCACTGTGAGCTTATTCGGGATGGGGGAGGGGGGCGGGGTTTAACTGGGCAGGGTTTGTGGCTCAAGTGCACGAGGGGAGGAGCTAGGTATTGTACCGGCAGCCCTCTGCCCCTCCCACTCCCCTATGTTGTTGGTGTTTTTGAGCAAACTTCTGGCACGAGAATTTCCTCGGGGATGATTAAAGTTCTATCTTATCTTATCTTATCTTATCTTATCTTATGACCTTAACAGAATAAAAAATGCTGTCGCTCTAAAGAAGTTAATTGTGTTAATTGTTAATTAGAAATACATATTTAAAGGGCGTCGGTCGGTGACCTTTTTACCCAATCACAGCCTCAGCACCGTCGCTGCCACGCGTCGCCGTGGGGGACCGTGTTGGAGGGAGGAGGGCGGAGGCATCGACGTGGGAATCCACCGGACACCGAGGGTCTTAACGAACCGCCGTGTTGTCGTAGAGACAAGGGGGAGGTGGGGGGGTGGGGGGGGCCGAGGGGAGGGGGAGGGGGGTCCCCAGGGGCCCGGCATTAACGAGGGAATCTAACGGACACGGAGGGGTTTTTAAAGAGTCTATTAAAGCTCTCTGCTGCTGCTGCTGCTGCTGCTGCTGCGTCGTGCCGACACAACACACACACACACACACACACACACACACACACACACACACACACATACACACACACACACACACACACACACACA
This sequence comes from Coryphaenoides rupestris, assembly GCA_002895965.2. Lineage (NCBI taxonomy): Eukaryota > Metazoa > Chordata > Actinopteri > Gadiformes > Macrouridae > Coryphaenoides > Coryphaenoides rupestris. Next base: position 40,780 of record PIJE02002962.1, on the reverse strand, counting down.
AGGCTCCGGACCGCGTCGCGTCTGACGGCAGGCGGCATCGACCCATCGAGGGGAGGAGAGGGGAGGTGGTGGTGGTGGGTGGAGGTGGTGGGTGGTGGAGGGAGGGAGAGGTGGTGAGGGGGTTTGAGGTATGGTGGAGGTAACGGGAGAGAGAAAAGGGAGTTGGGGGAGGTAGAGGGACTTGGGGAGGTAGCGGGGGAGAGAGGTGAGGGGCTACAGAGAGAGAGAGAGAGAGAGAGAGAGAGAGAGAGAGAGAGAGAGAGAGAGAGAGAGAGAGAGAGAGAGAGAGGGGTGAGGGAGGAGGTAGAGAGAGAGGGGTGAGGGGTTGAGGGAGGTAGATGAGAGCGAGAGATGGGGGAGTCAGAGGGAGAGAGAGGGGCGAAGGAGGTAGCGGGGGGGGGGGGAGAGAGAGGGGTAAGGGGTAGAGGGAGAGAGAGAGAGAGAGAGAGAGAGAGAGGGGTGAGTGAGGTTGACGGAGAGCGATACACGGGGGAGTTAGAGGGAGGGAAATGGGGGAGTGGTATAACTCGGGGGACGTCTCTCAGCTAGCGAGCGGAATTAGCCGGCGACAGATGTTATCGAGAACGTGAAGATTTTCTCTCTCTCGCCGCCTCCGGCTTATTTCTTTGTTTTTTCGGGTTTTAGTTTATTCTGCGTCTTAAGAAATCTGTGCAAATTTGGTAGGAGGGCGGGAGGTCGCTGTAATAGACCCACTTAAAGTCAACAGCCACAAACAACGGAGACTAATAGAGCGATAAAATCCGTTTCGCTTTCGGTAAAAAAAAAAATCGCTTAAGAGTTGTGGGAGCGTCATCCGCCGACTGAGTTCATCCAAACGCGCCGCGCCGTCCTATCTCTCGTACGCCGTTGGCCTTCTGCCGGCGCCGCTGTCGATCGACGGTCGCCGTTGTTTTTTTGTTGTTGTCGCGGGACGCGGGAAGTCGTCGGCGACGCGGGGGAAGCGTTTGCCGGCGACCGCGGCGGCCATTCTGTCATTCTTCGTTTATCTCCAGCTCGCTCTTGTGAGGAGCGCTACCTCAACCGTCGTGTCTTCACGTGTCTTCATGTCTATGCGTCGCTTTTGTGTTTAGCTCATTTTTTTTTATATTCGCCAATCAATCACTTTCACTGTATAATCTGTGTACGGCCCAGATTGTGTCATTCCACCAGTGAGTCAATGCTGCGTGTTTTTATATATATTATATTGCATATTCATCAATTAATATTCTACGTGATTAAACACTGTGTTTTTAAAGGTACGATAAGTCATTGAGTCAAGCGGATAAATAAATACAATCTGTAAATTAGAGAAAGCTCTCTGACCCATCGGTGAGTTCACAGCGATGAAACAATACTCATTTTTGCACATACATGTGTTTATTCACGTGCTTCTTGATGACTTATTGCACCTTTATTGAAGGCGTACTCCGTTGAAAGGACACGTTGACAGGAATTGAACTGAAAGCATGGGAAGTAGGAACTGAATTGACCATATATGGAGGTTCCTGGACGGTGAGAGGATGAGGGGAGCTGTCCCTGGTGCTGAAGTGTTGTTTTGGTGTTATTGAGAAGTGTGTGTGTGTGTGTGTGTCTGTGTGTCTGTCTGTCTGTCTGTCTGTGACTATACAGAGTGAGAACAGCAAAGCGTGTGTGTGTGTGTGTGTGTGTGTGTGTGTGTGTTCTGTCTGTCTGTCTGTGTGTGACTATACAGTGTGAGAACAGGCGTGTGTGTGTGTGTGTGTGTGTGTGTGTGTGTGTGTGTGTATGTAGTCATGATGCCCCATCTTCCATTTCACACAAACACACCACACATCACACACACACACATCAGAGGTCGGTACACAACAACAACACACACACACACACACACACACACACACACCACAAAACAGTGGGCTGGACGACCACTCATTCATTACTTAGAGCGAGCGGTCGTATAACGGGAGGGAAAAACTCACACAGCTCAGGAACTCGTAAATAAAGTCAACAAAGGAGCCGCCCTGCTCCTGGTGTGATGCTGCTTTCTTATTTACGACAACAACAACAACAACAACAACAACAACAACAAGCATCGCACCACAACTCTTCACTCTTAACTCTCTCTCTCTCTCTTGCTATGTCTCTCTCTCTCTCGCGCACGATTTCCACTCCTGCCACTCCATCCATCCATCCATCTGTCTGTCTCTCTCTCTCTCCCTCTCTCCTTCCCTCCCCCTGGTAGTGAGTGAGAGAGAGAGAGAGAGAGAGAGAGAGAGAGAGAAGAGAGAGAGAGAGAGAGAGAGAGCGAGAGCGCACAGAGGTGTACGCCACATGTGTTATTTCAATTCATTTCTATCCATGAGTAAATACAGATTTCGCCGGCGCACGTGTTTCCATTTTCCCGCCTTCCACGGCGGCGAGGCGATGACCGCGGGTTTCATCGCTCTCTCTCTCGACGCGGGGCGGCTCACGCTAACGATACCGCCGCCGCCATTGCTAGCTGGTGGTTCGCCTGGGCACACACACACACACACACACACACACACACACACACACGCGCAGACTCTCTCTGCGTGTGTTTGTTTGCGTTTTGTGTTCTTTCATTTATTTCCCCGTTTGGTTACCGCGGCTAATGCCACTTGCAGGAGACGCTGAAGAGAGCATGTGTGTGTGTTCCTTCCCGTGTGCTGGTGTGTGTGTGTGTGTGTGTGAGTGCGTGTGTGTGTGTGTTCCTTCCTGTGTGTGTGTGTGTGTGCGTGTGTGTGTGCGTGTGTGTGTGTGTGGTGGGTGGCTGGTTTAAGCAGCAGCCTCACCTGACCGAGCACAGAGTCTGGCTGATGAGGCTCTGGGGCCGCGTGAGGCTGCACACCTCGCACACGGGATATAAACCCCTTCGCCCGGGCGAGCCAGCCATCACACACACACACGTGCACACACACGCGCACACACACACACACACACGTGCACACACACACACACACACACACGCGCACACACACACGTGCACACACACACACACACACACACACACATACTACACATTTTTGCTGTGACCGCACGCTCAGGGCGGGAAGACCACGGCCTGGTTGCCAGATTGTCGCTCACACAAACGTAGATAAACATCGTTTCATCAGTTCCTCGGCGAACAAAAACAAAGGAAGGAATGGATCAACACTCTCCTAGCGACAGTCCGTTGTGTGCTCAGCTCACTGACTTCCAAGGACCAACTGTTTACAGGTTTTTTCTCAGCATGGCGGCGAGGCTAGCCAAAAGAACAATGGCGGTGGGGAGGCCATCTATGCTAAATCCAGTTGTACTTTGTCTGCCTCGTTGTTTTGAATGTATTGCTCTTAATACAGCCGGCTGCCACCGCGGCCCCCGGATAAGCGGACGCGAATGGATGGAATGGATGGATGCTCTTAATATTGATCGAGGGTCCGATAATTCCCTTGTAGTTGTTAGGATCTATAGACCTCCCTCGGCCATGTTTTATCTCCTCTTGTCTCCGTCTCTTGTGTATATCTTTAACCTTATCTCATCCTGTTATTGCTCTTAACTGTCTTCGCTGTAAATGAGGGGAACCTGAGTGAACGACGAGTTTAAATAAAGGTTGTGTGGTATTGTCGTTGCTCCTCCTCCTCCTCCTCCTCCTCCTCCCGGGGGTCAGATCATCATCGCGGTGAGCCAGCTCATCTCTGACGTGGCGCTGACAGGCAGCTCGCGATTCCAGGAGTCCCTGTCCATCATCAACAACTTTGCCAACAGCGACAAGGCCATGAAGGTAGGACTGTGTGTGTGTGTGTGTGTGTGTGTGTGTGTGTGTCTTGATGTGTGTGTGTGTGTGTGTGTTTTGACGTGCGCGTGTTGTCACCCAGACGAACGGGCGTTCCCGGCGGAGCAGGTGCGAAGAAGTCTGAACCCAAGAGGCATCCGACCGGTTGCTGATGGCGACCGCGCAGATGCGGGAAGCGACGACGCGCGACCGATCCGAGATGCTGCTGGACCTGCAGTGAACGAGCCTGAGCCAAGGTTCCTACGCCAGCACGCCGCGAGCTGCAGGCGCACCTTGGCTGGACGGCATAGGAGCCCGTGGGCTCACCTGAAAAACGGGAGACCTTGGTCCGGAGGTAGGGCCGCCGCCGCCGCCCTGGCTGGCGCCGCACACCTGTCCTCCTGGTTGACTGCTCAGCCTGTCCTCCTGGTGGACTGCTCACCTTGATCCTTGTCCTGGTGGAGTGCTCACCTGTCCTCCTGGTGACTACTCACCTGTCCTCCTGGTGACTACTCACCTGTCCTGTCCTGGTGGCTGCTCACCTGTCCTGTCCTGGTGGCTGCTCACCTGTCCTGTCCTGGTGACTGCTCACCTGTCCTGTCCTGGTGACTACTCACCTGTCCTGTCCTGGTGGCTGCTCACCTGTCCTGTCCTGTCCTGGTGGCTGCTCACCTGTCCTGTCCTGGTGACTACTCACCTGTCTACTGTCTGTCCACCTGTCTACCGTCTGCCCAACTGTCTACCGTCTGTCCACCTGTCTACCCATCTACCATCTCTCTACCTGTCCACCTGGGGACAAGTAGAGGCAGAGCATGCTCTGTCTCCGTGGTACTCCGTGAACTTATTGTTATGCGCAGTTTCGAGCGGTCATCTATTGTGGCTGGAGTTCTGGTTCAGGTTCTGGATTGTCTGTAGCAAAGCAGCGAGCTCGGGAATCAATGTGACACAAGGCAGTCTCACCAGGAATGATTAAAAGTTTATTTACATACACAGAGCCTATATACAGTTTGCATGGGAGAAAGAGAAGCATTTACATATAGACACAACAACTCAACATGGGAAGCAGACAAAGAGACGCCTCCAAGACAGCCATTCAGGGAGCAGGGACAACAAGGCCGTCCATGGAGACCCTTCCGTCCCCACACCCCAGACAGCCAATCCGGAGACGCCAGGACCCCAGGCCCCACGTGGGGATGTAACAGACAGACAAACAGTTAACTTGAAGCACGGATATCATGGCCTCCCGTGCCACACAAAAGGTGCAGAGACTGCAAGGTCTCACGTTGAGCCCTTGCGTGGGACCGCCAGTCCAGATAGAAGACGCAACCGGTTCCCACAACAACAGCTGCGAGTGCGTCTCAGAGGCCTCACGGGGAAAACAGATAAGAGTGAAGCTAACTAGTCACGTAGGCCACACAGCTAACTAGTCACGTAGGCCACACAGCTAACTAGTCACGTAGGCCACACAGCAGAGTGGAAAGTTACCGGCCCACACGATCAATACATCCACAACTCCCAACACTTATCTTTGGATGTTCCCAACATATTCCGTCTCTGATTCCGTTTCCCTGAAAATACATAACCGCTCACAGACATTGCTGCCGTGACGATACCTGCCAGCAATCTCATCAGCCGAGTCCTTGTTCGGGTGCCAGGGCCTCGCCCCGCCGACTCTGCGTGACTCACGCATAGTCATGTGATACATAGCTCTATACAGCACCGGGCCTGTTGATCTAGATACATAGCTCTACACAGCGCCGGGCCTGTTGATCTAGATACATAGCTCTACACAGCGCCAGGCCTGTTGATCTAGATACATAGCTATGCTCCATGTTGATTGATTATTGTTTGATGTATTGATCCTTTTTCTGCAGGCGGCCATGTGTCACGTCCACGTAGCAGCACTGGTGGCTGAGTACCTACACAGGAAGAGTAAGAGAACGCACACACACACACACACACACACACACACACACACACACACACACACACACACACACACACACACACACACACACACACACACACA
>PIJE02002962.1:0-30000 GCA_002895965.2 Coryphaenoides rupestris | reverse complement strand
CAGGTGTACCTGGACAGGTGACTGATGCTGCGGTTTGCGTGTGATTGGCTGCAGGTGAACGCCGGACCCATGGCGTACGCCCGAGCCTTCCTGGACGACAGCAAACCCAACCAGTCCATCAGCAAAAAGGCCAAGGAACTCAAGGATATATTCAGGTGCTCCCTCCATCCTCCATCCTCCACCCTCCTCCCCTCCATCCTCCTCCCCTCCACCCTTCTCACCCCTCCTCACCTTCTCTATACTCTCACCCCTGTGTGTGTGTGTGTGTGCATGTGTGTGTGCGTGTATGCATGTGTGCGTGTGTGTGCGCGTGTATGCATGTGTGTGTGCGTGCGTGTGCGTGTATGCATGTGTGTGTGTGTGTGCGCGTGTATGCATGTGTGTGTGCGTGCGTGTGCGTGTATGCATGTGTGTGTGCGTGCGTGCGTGTGTGTGCGTGTGCGTGTATGCATGTGTATGTGTGCGCGTGTGCGTGCGTGTGCGTGTATGCGTGCATATGTGTGCGTGTGTGCGTGCGTGCGTGCGTGCGTGCGTGCGTGTGTGTGCGTGCGTGCGTGCGTGCGTGCGTGCGTGCGTGCGTGCGTGTGTGCGTTGCGTGCGTGCGTGCGTGCGTGCGTGCGTGCGTGCGTGCGTGCGTGCGTGCGTGCGTGCGTGTGTGCGTGTGTGTGTGTGCGTGTGTAGGCGCTTCGTGGAGGCGTGCAGCCTCGCTCTGGACATGAACGAGCGGCTGATCAAGGAGGACCAGCTGGAGTACCACGAGGGTCTGAAGGGCAACTTCAAGGACCTGGTGAAGGAGCTGTCTGACCTCATCCACGAGGAGGTGGGGGTGGCACTCACACACACCACACACACACACACACACACACACACACTCACACACACACACACACACACACACACACACACACTCACACACACACCACTCACACACACACACACACACACACACACACACACACACACACACACTCACACACATAGACACACACGTGCATTCCAGTCACATCTCCTTTGACATACTCCTGACTCCTTTCGGCCTCGAGTCAAGTGTCCTACGGTCACAGTTTACTGAGACCTTCTTCCTGTTTCCTTTGTGTGTTTACTTAATCGTCTTCCCGCCTGTGTGTGACGGGTGCTAACTCCTGTCCTCTCTCTCTCGCTCTCTCTCTCTCTCTCTCTCTGTCTCTCTCTCTCTCTCTCTCTCTGTGCTGCTCTCTAAGCTCTGAGGACCTCCAGGTAATCGGTGAAATTAATCCGTACGCATAATTCCTTGGGGATTAATAAAGTTCTATTTTATCTTATCGACAGTCATGAAGGACTCATATTACACCACCAGGTGTGAGCGTGATTAGCCATTCCAAGCATTTTCAAAAACCGGTTGGAACGGCCTATTTAAAATGTTACGCTCACACCTTGTGCTATAATAGGAGTCAAACACTCCCTCCGCATGCCACCATGCAGGACTCACAGCAGCAACAACAACGTCTTTTTTCCATCTTCCGCATGTTGTTGACTGTCGTGTCGCGTGTTCCTTCATGTCACCCGGCGACAAGACGAGACTCCCCCTGTATGTTAATGCATCATATTCTCTCTCTCTCCTCACCCCTCCTGCCCTCCTTCCCTCCCTCCCTCCCTCCCTCCCCCCATCCCTCCCTCCATCCCTCCCTCCATCCCCCTCCAACAGATCTATCCGGAGGACATGCGCTCGCTGCTCCAGAACTCTCTCCACGTGTTCAGCGCCATCAGTGGCACCGAGTTGGGATAACCGCCTCCCCACCCCCCCCCTCCCCCCACACACACACACACACACACACACACACACACACACGAAAACACATACACACACACACCCCAAACAAACAACCACAACGCCGGCAGTGACATGCGGCGAGACGGCGTCCACCTCCAGAACCACGGCTGCTGCTGCTGCTGGACGAGCCCGGGTCTCACCCAGCGGCCCGGCTCTGCGGTTCCAGGAGTAGAACTCGGGAACGCCGACGCCTGCTGAACTCTGCTGCCGCGGTTGTTGTTGTTGTTGTTGTTGTTGATGATGATGTTGTCCTGACTCTGAGGAGGTCTCCTCTTGATGAGCTCCGTGCCCTCGAGGGACTGACTCTGTTTGGTTATTTCGGTCGTTGACACGAGCGCATAACTCGCAGCGATAAACAGTGTGAGGCGAAGAAGCCATTTTGTCATTCGGGCCGAGCCGTGGGAGGAGGGAGGCTCGTTCACAAGCGACTCGCGTTAACCCCTTTTTTTGATGAAACCCGGCGAGTCAAGCGCGCTTCAGGAACTCCAGATGAGTGCCAGATGAGTGCGCAGTCACGGCCCGCCGAACCAGTCGACGCGCCTCCCCTCAGTTTGCTTTTGCTTTTGTTCCTATCGATTCCGTGCCTTTCTGCTGCCTTCTGAGCGACGGGAACGTCTGAAAGGCAGCGGCCGCACCGCGCCACGCTCAGCCGTCGCCACAAGTGCTGCACTGAAACATGCAAATCAATGGCGAGTCAATCGATTGCACATAATGTATCGTCAGTCATCATGTAAATTGTATCCCGTGTATGAATGTATCTATGTATTTATATTTGTAAGTCTTCTGACCCTTGGGTGCACTTCGGATCGCAATGCATGTCAGTGCAGCTGCCTGTCAAATATACAGATTGTAAAGACATCTCCTGTGCAATGTTTTTAAAATTATTGGAAAAGAACCGTTTGTCTCTCCTTGTGTGTCTCTCTCGTGTTTTTCGTGTCCTCGATACAGCAAAGTTTGAGAGGCGGTTGTGGGAAAATAATTGGGATAGATAGGCCTCCATAAGGGAACCATCAAGGATCTGAGAGCAGCTCAGTAGCTGAGCAAGACACCACCTCACCCTACCTGCTCCTGACTTGTTTCCATTCCAATCCATTTTATCATGACAAAGTAGAACCACAAGGAGAATAAATGGGAGGTCTGTTGTCACTGACGTGGATTTGTTGCTCTCCCAGAGGGTCAGATGTCAGATAAGCCCCTCCCACGTGTTGACTGAAAGTCCAACCCCCCTCCCGTAGTCCCCTCCCCCCTCCTCTGCTCTCTCTCGGAAAAGAGGTCACATGTGGGCGTTTCTTCTCCACAGGGCTCCGGCCTCCCCCCCCAATTCGTCGTCATTTCTGCCTCCCAAGCGCTCCTCCCCCCCCCCCTCCCTCTCACTCACACACACACCGGAGTAAGCAGAGGAGAGTGAGTAGGTGTGGTGTGTGAGAGGCAGAGAATGTGTGTGTGGAGAGAGAGAAGAGAGAGAAGAGAGAGGAGGAGCGCTTTGGAGCAGAAATGGATGATTGTGCGTGAGTGTGTGTGAGAAGTGTGGGAGAGCAGGGAGAGAGAGGTGTGTGTGTCGTTGTGTAGAGTGTGTGTGTCTGGACCTCTCGGTTGGGTAGACGTGAGGTGGTTGGAGCCTGCAGTGGAATAATACCAGCAATAAGAGGAGGACGAGGAGCTGCTCTGATTGGATGATGATTTGTAGACTACTGGATTACCTGGCCCTGCTTTACCTGGCCGTGACGCCACCATGTGCTGCAGGTAACTATGGGGATTAGTAAATGATAAATAAGTCATAATCCATATTTACTTTGTATTTATTGATTTATTTACCCTTTGGAGGCATGTTTCTGTGGTTTCAAAAACCAAAAACAAACTATATCTACTGAAATTAATATCTATTATGTCACTTGAAATGTGTGTGGGGCAGAGTAGGGGTTGTGATCCACGTGTCCATGTGGAGTATAAAACATTGTCCGAACTCCACTTGAACGCAGCGCCTTGTGTCTTAATTGATTAATTGATCCGGTGGTCTGATTGGCTGACGAGCAGGGCGTCTCCCGCCACCGCGCAACCTGTCGTACGCGTGGCTCGACCCCTTCCGCGTCAACCTGAGCTGGGTGGCTGACCCCCGACCCCCCCCCGGCTGCTCCCAGCTCTCATACCGTCTGACGGCCGTACCCCGAACAGTGGTAGGTTCCTGCAACACGCTTTATATTATTATTATTATTATTATTATTATTATTATTATTATTATTATAATACAGCTTTACATCCCTGTGCTGTACTACACATGGATTGATCTTTAATGTACACTTCTGTAAAGATGATTGATTGTAGGCCTATGTCAAACGTGTGCTATTATATGGTGTGTGTGTGTGTGTGTGTACAGTATATAGTGTATCTATCGTGTGTATAGATTCCTTGTAAGTAGTCAGTAAGTCCATTTTATTTGTAAAGCGCCTCCAAAACCAGGGTTGCAAGGTGCTTCACAGTGCACACAATGAGAAAATATCTCATAGATGAGATAAAAGTGAAGGGGAAAAAAACAGGGAATAACAATTAAAACAAAAATAAAAACAAAAACACATTAAAATGAACCAGGGCACCAACACAGAAGTCAAATACAGACAATAAAAAACGATAAAACTACAGAAAGACAAGCCGACATCACAGAACAAAGTGATGCTTATGAAACAGGTGAGTTTTTAAGAGCTTCTCGAAGCTGTCGACTGACTCTGGGTGTCTCTGCTTCTTACTGCGAGGGGGAGACGGTTCTAAAGGGTGAGGGCCACAACTGAGGCAACTCTTTAGTTCTCACCGTCGACAGGGGGACACAATAATTCAGACATATGAAACCGGGGCCAGCCCGTGTCGTGCTTTATACGTGATTTAAAATAACTTTTAAATCAATTCTGCAGTCGACGGCTAAGCAATGGAGATTGGCCAACGTATAGTATCGGTGAATCTACTTCATCTCGTCTTTTCCTGTAGGAGATAACGACGACAGACTTGTCCAGGGTGGAGCAGGTGGTCAACTTGGTTCGGATCGAAGGTTCACTCTGAGGACGGTCCGGAGCGGCCCCTGCAAACAGTACGACGACAGCGAGGAAGTCTCCGTCGTCATCCCGCGGCAGGGTGAGGTGTGCGACGGGTCGGTGCTCGCCGCTCCGGGAGCTGAGAGCGCCTTTAACTTGAAAAGAATGCATTGTGCTAAACCTTGAGTGACTCATAAACCAGAACCGTCGTCATCGGGAGCGAGCCCAATCGCTCCGGAATAATTACCTCTCGAGCAGGCGCCGCCTTGTTAACGGCATGCAGTGAAATAGTTGCTCTTTGTGCTCTTGTCTCTTAACATCATGAGCAATATTGCCAATATTACATTGCCAAATTTTCTCTTCTAGTCAACCTATTTTTTTTCTAAATGTTTCTTAGATTTATTTTATTCTATAAGGTAGATACACTTTGCATTTATTATTCTGTAGTTTTTATTCTTATGTTGTTATTTTTGAGCAGCCTCTGGCATAGGAAATTCCTTCTGGATAAATATCTTATCTTCACTTAAAACCGCTGTAATCCGCTTTGGATAAACACGAACCCTGTCAAAAAACTGAAGATGTTTTCCAGAACAGTTTGTCTTCAAAGGACTGTTGTGATGTTTTGCGTGAACGTTGGGAATGAGTTTGTTCCCTGAATGTTTTCGCACGTTTCAGTTCCGCTGGTGTCAGACTTCCAGTTCTTCCTCTACCCCGCGTGTGACCGGCCAGACACCGAGCTGCGGTTCTGCGGCATGCAGGCCACCTGGACGCCGCTCAACGGGACGTCGCGGCTGCAGATGTCCTACAGGTACGGCGAGAGAGAGCGACGAAGTTGCTCCAGGAGTAGAACCGGGGAAACCGACGACAGAACTCTGCTGCTGCTGTTTGTTGTTGTTGATGTTGTTGTTGACGTTGTCCTGACTCTGAGGACGTCTCCTCTTGATGAGTGTGTGGCGCCGTGCCCTCGAGGGACTTATTTCGGTCGTTGACACGAGCGCATGACTCACAGCGATCGGCCGTGAGTCGGCTGAAACTTAAAGGAGGGACAAAGACTCCCGTACACACACACCGAGACGTGTGGCTGAGCAGGAAGATGCCGGCAGAAGGGTGTTGTCGTCCGGTGACCTTTGGACCCAGCGGGCGCCGGGCCGGCTGAACAGCGGTAGCCGCGCCTGGTAGCTGGGCAACGGATCAATATTTATATTGTTATCGGGAGACTAGATATGGTCTTGGCTTTTGGATGTACCATCATCAAATGTACTGATTGTAAGTTGCTTTGGACAAAAGCATCTGCCAAATGCCCTCAATGTACATGTGTGATGTGGCTGAGGTTTGTACCATGGCAGGGGTTCGATCAGATGTGGGTCTGGGAAGCCCTGTGAAGCTGTAACTGTGATTAAAGGCCGTACTAATAAACCTGGCGCTGAATCGGGGAACCTAACAGATGAGACCGGACGGTGGCGAGAGAGCAGAAGGGCGGGCGAGAGAGTCGTCGTTAAGAACCTCCACGTTTGTTCCTCTGCCTTCAGGCCATGTTCTCCGGACCCCGCCAATCTGTCGGCGTGCGAGGTCTTCGACATCGGGGGGCGGGGCCAAGGGTGTCACCTGGCGGACCTGTCGATGCGTGACGACGCCTGCATCGTCTTCCAGGGGGCGAACGGCGACGTTCAGACGTTCAAGGAGAACCCGAACGAACGCAGTGAGGGCAACCGAGTAACTATGAAACTCGTTCTATTAACCTTGTAACTATGAAACTCGTTCTATTAACCTTGTAACTATGAAACTCGTTCTATTAACCTTGTAACTATGAAACTCGTTCTATTAACCTTGCAACTATGAAACTCGTTCTATTAACCTTGTAACTATGAAACTCGTTCTATTAACCTTGTAACTATGAAACTCGTTCTATTAACCTTGTAACTATGAAACTCGTTCTATTAACCTTGTAACTATGAAACTCGTTCTATTAACCTTGTAACTATGAAACTCGTTCTATTAACCTTGTAACTATGAAAACTCGTTCTATTAACCTTGTAAAACTATGAAACTCGTTCTATTAACCTTGTAACTATGAAACTCGTTCTATTAACCTTGTAACTATGAAACTCGTTCTATTAACCTTGTAACTATGAACTCGTTCTATTAACCTTGTAACTGATGAACTCGTTCTATTAACCTTGTAACTATGAAACTCGTTCTATTAACCTTGTAACTATGAAACTCGTTCTATTAACCTTGCAACTATGAAACTCGTTCTATTAACCTTGTAACTATGAAACTCGTTCTATTAACCTTGTAACTATGAAACTCGTTCTATTAACCTTGTAACTATGAAACTCGTTCTATTAACCTTGTAACTATGAAACTCGTTCTATTAACCTTGTAACTATGAAACTCGTTCTATTAACCTTGCAACTATGAAACTCGTTCTATTAACCTTGCAACTATGAAACTCGTTCTATTAACCTTGTAACTATGAAACTCGTTCTATTAACCTTGCAACTATGAAACTCGTTTCGTATTAACCTGTAACTATGAAACTCCGTTCGTACTTAACCTTGTAACTATGAAACTCCGTTCGTATTAACCTTGTAACTATGAAACTGCAGTTCTATTACCTTGCAACTATGAAACTCGTTTATTAACCTTGTAACTATGAAACTCGTTCTAATTAACCTTGGTAACTATGAACTCGTTCTATTAACCTTGTAACTATGAAAACTCGTTCTATTAACCTGTAACTATGAAACTCGTTCTATTAATCCTTGTAACTATGAGAACCTCGTCTATTACCTTGTAACTATGAAACTCGTTCTATGTAACCTTGGTAACTTGAAAACGTCGTTCTATTAACTTGTAACTATGAAACTCGGTTCTATTAACCTTGTAACTATGAAACTCGTTCTATTAACCTTGTAACTATGAAACTCGTTCTATTAACCTTGCAACTATGAAACTCGTTCTATTAACCTTGTAACTATGAAACTCGTATCTATTAACCTTGTAACTATGAAACTCGTTCTATTAACCTTGTAACTATGAAACTCGTTCTATTAACCTTGTAACTATGAAACTCGTTCTATTAACCTTGCAACTATGAAACTCGTTCTATTAACCTTGTAACTATGAAACTCGTTCTATTAACCTTGTAACTATGAAACTCGTTCTATTAACCTTGTAACTATGAAACTCGTTCTATTAACCTTGTAACTATGAAACTCGTTCTATTAACCTTGTAACTATGAATGCTTGAAACCTGCTCCATTCTTATCTTTATGCACCACAGCGATATATTGCTGTCTCTCCTTCAACAAATGTTTGCTGTTTGGTCATTTCTATTTACTGTCGATGGAATCGTGACTTGTGTTAATTTGTTTGATTGCTTCTAATGGCCACGCAGCCATTTGTACACGTGACCGTTTTGTCGGTAACGATTATTTGTTTTCTCTAGTAAGAACTCTCCGGCCCGACGTAGTCGTAGCCGAGGAGGGTCTCTACCTACGGGTCACCTGGCGCCACGCCACCGTCTGCGATCAGAAATCTTGGCGGTACCGGGTCAACTACAGCGAGTGCAGCCCCCCTGCCGTGAGTACGCCCCCCTGTGGTGACGGTGGGGATGGTCCCTGTGGTTCCTTCTCCAGGCTTCCTCCAGAGCTTAGGGGGGGGGGTCGGGGGGACGTATGTGTTCACGTCAACGTGTTTAACGTTATATTGTGTTTGTATATTGATGCACTTGTAATGATTTATTCTCGTTTGTTCACTTCCAGAAGGAAAAGTATTCTGAGTACGGTGACGACAGCGTGCTGGTGCCCTTCAACAAGGAATGTCGCTACGAGCTGCAGGTCCAGCCGCTGGTGATGGACATTTGTGGCGATGCGCTGGCGGACATCAGCAAACCGCTCATTTACAGTAAGCAGCGCCGCCGCCGCCACCACCACCACCACCACCACCACCACCACGCGGTCCGGAGTTCTCCCCGGAGTTCTGTCGAGTAGGGTTGATTCACCGGTGTCCCGAAAAGCCATGTGCTAGTAGGAGAATGAAGGGTGATGTTTGGGGTTATTGTAAACGTTCAGAATTATCAACGATGTTTGCATGATAGTAAGTTGATCATATCCATTTAATGAGATGTTATGGTTCAATTATTGAGAAACATGATGTGTTCATTATGTGTGTATTACCATGGGTATAGTCATTGGGTATAGAATGCCAAGTATATCATATGCCTGGATAAGCACTCAGTCTCAAAGGTTGTAGTTCTCCCCTGTAACCACCAGGTGGAGGCTCTACGTTTAGGGGTTGTGGCGCAGTTACTATTGAACGTCAAGGTCATCCGAGGGTAATAAAAAGGGTAAAAGGAGCAAAGCAAGTGAATGTGCATTGAGAGTACAGAGTCCCCCAGAGGCCAGGAGAAGGACGCCCTCAAGATGAAGAAAAAGAAGCGCAAGAAATCTCCGGACATTTCTTTCTTGTTATGTCTTAGGACTCGGCAAGATAGAACTTAGTCGTTTGCGGCGAGTGAACACTTGGGCTATCTCTCCAGTTCGGTATTCGGCTATCTCTCCAGTTTAGATTTAGGCTATTTCTCCAGTTTAGTTTTAGGCATTGTTTTCGACGGTCCATCGAGGGGAAGATGCCTCCGCAGTCCAACGGGACCGTGAAGCTTCCCAGCTTTATTTTAATAATATTATCAAATTAGATTAGAGGAGTTTGTTTGTGCTTTCGGCGAAGGGGGTAGAGACCCCGGGTGAGTAGAGAACCTTATCTAAACCCGCGTACTACCCTCCCCCCCCTAGCCGAATACACCGAGACGGCAATACGATAGAGACCCGTCCCGGTCGTTTTATTTGGTGTTTTTTCCTTTTCCATTATGCCGGGTATCAATTTAATCATATCTAATGTTATTATAACATTTTTGTTATAATACACACACACGCATGCAAACACACACCCATACACACACACCTATTAACCAGATAGTCGTTTTAGTTTGGTTTTTTCCTTTTCCCTTAAGCCCGGCATCAATTTAATTATATATAATAATGATTATAACCTTTTTGTACGCCTTTTCATCAAAATCCGCTATAGTAACGGACGTTGAAACTCGTTCTATTAACCTTGCAACTATGAAACTCGTTCTATTAACCTTGTAACTATGAAACTCGTTCTATTAACCTTGTAACTATGAAACTCGTTCTATTAACCTTGCAACTATGAAACTCGTTCTATTAACCTTGTAACTATGAAACTCGTTCTATTAACCTTGCAACTATGAAACTCGTTCTATTAACCTTGTAACTATGAAACTCGTTCTATTAACCTTGTAACTATGAAACTCGTTCTATTAACCTTGTAACTATGAAACTCGTTCTATTAACCTTGTAACTATGAAACTCGTTCTATTAACCTTGTAACTATGAATGCTTGAAACCTGCTCCATTCTTATCTTTATGCACCACAGCGATATATTGCTGTCTCTCCTTCAACAAATGTTTGCTGTTTGGTCATTTCTATTTACTGTCGATGGAATCGTGACTTGTGTTAATTTGTTTGATTGCTTCTAATGGCCACGCAGCCATTTGTACACGTGACCGTTTTGTCGGTAACGATTATTTGTTTTCTCTAGTAAGAACTCTCCGGCCCGACGTAGTCGTAGCCGAGGAGGGTCTCTACCTACGGGTCACCTGGCGCCACGCCACCGTCTGCGATCAGAAATCTTGGCGGTACCGGGTCAACTACAGCGAGTGCAGCCCCCCTGCCGTGAGTACGCCCCCCTGTGGTGACGGTGGGGATGGTCCCTGTGGTTCCTTCTCCAGGCTTCCTCCAGAGCTTAGGGGGGACGTATGTGTTCACGTCAACGTGTTTAACGTTATATTGTGTTTGTATATTGATGCACTTGTAATGATTTATTCTCGTTTGTTCACTTCCAGAAGGAAAAGTATTCTGAGTACGGTGACGACAGCGTGCTGGTGCCCTTCAACAAGGAATGTCGCTACGAGCTGCAGGTCCAGCCGCTGGTGATGGACATTTGTGGCGATGCGCTGGCAGACATCAGCAAACCGCTCATTTACAGTAAGCAGCGCCGCCGCCGCCACCACCACCACCACCACCACCACCACCACGCGGTCCGGAGTTCTCCCCGGAGTTCTGTCGAGTAGGGTTGATTCACCGGTGTCCGAAAAGCCATGTGCTAGTAGGAGAATGAAGGGTGATGTTGGGGTTATTGTACATGTTCAGAATTATCATGATGTTGCATGATAGTAAGTTGATCATATCCATTTAATGAGATGTTATGGTTCAATTATTGAGAAACATTGTGTTCATTATGTGTGTATTACCATGTGTATAGTCATTGGGTATAGAATGCCAAGTATATCATGCCTGGATAAGCACTCGGTCTCAAATAGTTCTCCCCTGTAACCACCAGGTGGAGGCTCTACGTTTAGGGGTTGTGGCGCAGTTACTATTGAACGTCAAGGTCATCCGAGGGTATAAAAGGGTAAAAGGAGCAAAGCAAGTGACTGTGCATTGAGAGTCATCAGAGTCCCCCAGAGGCCAGGAGAAGGACGCCCTCAAGATGAAGAAAAAGAAGCGCAAGAATCTCCGGACATTTCTTTCTTGTTATGTCTTAGGACTCGGCAAGATAGAACTTAGTCGTTTGCGGCGAGTGAACACTTGGGCTATCTCTCCAGTTCAGTATTCGGCTATCTCTCCAGTTTAGATTTAGGCTATTTCTCCAGTTTAGTTTTAGGCATTGTTTTCGACGGTCCATCGAGGGGAAGATGCCTCCGCAGTCCAACGTGACTGTGAAGCTTCCCAGCTTTATTTTAATAATATTATCATCGAATTAGATTCGAGGAGTTTGTTTGTGCTTTCGGCGAAGGGGGTAGAGACTCCGGGTGAGTAGAGATCCTTGTCTAAACCCGCGTACTACCCTCCCCCCCCCCCCCCCCCAGCCGAATACACCGAGACGGCAATACGATGGAGACCCGTCCCGGTCGTTTTATTTGGTTTTGTTTTTTCCTTTTCCATTATGCCGGGTATCAATTTAATCATATCTAATGTTATTATAACATTTTTGTTATAATACACACACACGCATGCAAACACACACCCATACACACACACCTATTAACCAGATAGTCGTTTTAGTTTGGTTTTTTCCTTTTCCCTTAAGCCCGGCATCAATTTAATTATATATAATAATGATTATAACCTTTTTGTACGCCTTTTCATCAAAATCCGCTATAGTAACGGACGTCTTGACTTTTTACTTATTACCATCATTATACGGATGCTTAGTTTACCAATGACTCAAGATATGTGAATGTTTGATGGTTTTAGGAGGATAGTCTGCTCTCGTTGATGCCATGTAGTGAAGGGAAGATTCCAAGAAGCCTCTAGACAAAACATGGGCATAGCGAGGGGCCGGGGACGACTTGTTGATGGTTACGCTGGCATTCCTTTCTCCGGGGCCCGACAGACCGAGGCTCCGTCCTTATCTACTGCTCCTGCAGTCATGTGACTGTCTCCTATAAAAAATATGTGTACCCTTGTATGTACTCCATTATAATTCCTTATGTTATGCCCCTGTCGGTATCTCGTAAAAGTCGTATTCCCACCTTCTAAAAAGAATAAGGTTTATTTAAGGTTAATTAATTAATTTATTTATTTATTTATTTATTTTAATTTATGTTTTATTTTAATTAAAAACATTTTATCATAGTTGTGTATCATTTCTTAGTTAGTATCATTTCTTCTCCTCTTCTCCCTTTTCCATAGTTCCTCATGACATGTCCTAAATGCCTTAGAGTGAGACGTGTAGGGTGTTGATACACACACACACACACACACACACACACACACACACACACACACACACACACACACACACACACCTATTGACCTGATACTATTGAACTATATTGACCTTCAATATAGTTTTTCCCTCCTTTTTCTCTTCATCATAAGTTGTGCTCATAATATACTGGTGTTTACTAGGGTTATAATATGTAGTCATGTGGGATATTAGTCTATCTCTTAAGATTGTGTGACCACTTTTTTTAAATATAAGGTTTATTTTATGGTTTTGTATTTTCCATTTTGCCATACTGTTATTCACTTATGCTTAGGCTAAGTCTAATTATCATTTTTTTTATTATTAATATTTCTATATTCCTTCCCCTGTTACTCCATAGCCATTCCTCATGATATGTCTTAGGGTGAGAAGGTTGAGGGCATTGCTTTGGACTATTACATTTATCATACATTTAATCATATTTACGATTATAACATGTTTTGCTAACATTTTGCGATGCATTGTGCTGTTCCCCTGCAATAAAAATGATCAAGTAATTGATGAATAGATTCAATTGGACATTTGATCATTGCCGAAGGTGAAAGGATTCAAGAGTGTTGATGATAAGAGGTCACTCTAAGAGGTCACTTTGGTCCCCTTATATAAAACATATCTCTCAGCTATCATCTCTCAGCTATCATCTCTCATCTCTCAGCTAGAAACCATATTTGCATATTTGCACCGGTCTTAAAGGTAACCTTTGAGACTCTGACACCTGTGTTGTTGGTCTCGCTGGAGTTGCGCTAAACTAAACTAAACTAAACCGTTTTCCCTGTTGGGTTCCCTGTGCAGACGACGGGGCCTCCAAGGACCGGTCGACAGTCGTGCTCCTGGTGGCTGTGCCGGCCATCTTGTCCGCGGTGGTGCTGATGCTGAGCTGCTACGTCAGGAGGTGCGTCCGGCCCTACGCCACCAACCAACACACCCCCCCCCACCCCTTTCAGGACTCGACACAGACGGTGGCAAACTGTTGTTGTTGTTGTTGATGTTTTTGTATTTTTGTTTGTTTGTTTGTGGGGGGGGGGGTTCTGCAGGAAGATGAAGGCTATCTTTCAAAATATTCCGGCTCCTCCGAGCGCCCTCAAGGAAATGATGAGCAGCATCCACCAGAGACAGGTGAGGTCTCTCTCTCTTTCTCCCTCTCTCCCTTACTCTCAAGCTTCTGTCTTGCTGCCCAAAACATATTTTTGGGGACTTTTACTTACTTTGTCTCTCCTCTAATTCCATCGTTCTTTACTTTACCGTCAAGCGAGTGTCATCTTACCTCCTCGCCTCTCCCCCCAGCAGCAGTTGGTCATACCGATGCCCGGGAAGGTGAACGTGTGCGTCGTCTCACCGCCGGAGGAGGAGGAGGAGGAGGAGGAGGTTGAGGAGATCCACCTCTTGATGTTGGAGGTCACGTAACCAAGGCAACGGGGTGCCAAGCTGCACTCGCCAACCAACTCCCTCCCCATCGGCACCACCCCCGCCACCGCCAGCATCTCCTTCTCCTCCTCCTCTGAGGAGGGAGGAGGTCGAAGAAGGATGAAGACTTCAAGAGGCAGCGGCAGAGGATGCGGTCAGAGGGGAGCGTGGAGAGGGGAGTGGATCTCCCTGCTCCACCCGCCTCCCAGGTCAGGGGTGGTGGTCCTCCGTCCAGTGGGTGGAGGTCATGAACAAGTCCTCACTGGACAAGAGGGGGGGGTGGGACGTCAAGTCAGTCTTTACAGTCTCAAAGGGCTTTACAGGCCAGATTATTATGGGCCATGTGAATATGACACCCTCCTAGTCCTATATCGCCCCCCAGAGGGCAAGAAATGACTCCCTTAATTAACAAGGAAGAAACCTGGAGAAGGAACTCAGTGGGGCATCCCTCTAGTGACGCGAACGATCCGATTCTTTTGAACGGCTCTTTGGAACGAACGAAGGGAACCGAGTCGTACTTGGTGAGAGCCGTTCTTTTTATCGTTCGTTCACCGGCTGCCCCTAAATCCACTCCCCTTGACGTGAACACTGAGAAAGCTTGAATTAGTTCCCCACGCCTATTCCGTGAAGCCCCGCCCCCTACTCTGAGTCAGGTCACAACAAGTTCAAGTGGTTCAGGTAGACGACGTGTTTTTCGGGTGAAAAAAATGGACACATACATTACAGAGGGTACACTAGGGCTGGGCGATATGGCTGAAAACTGGATCACGATATAAGTGTTTCATATCGGTCGACATCGATAATTATTGATAATTTGTATGACCTATTTAAAATATACTAAAAGGAGAAAAATATACAAAATTTAAACATTTTTATTTTAAACTTAACCTTCCTGATTGTAGGCAGACAGGGAAAAGGAATGTCAGCACAACCATGGAAAACACTCAAATAAATAAATACAAACATAAGTCTGAATGAAAATTAAAATCACAATGAAAACTTAACAATTATCAATAACAAAGTGCTGAACAAAAATAAAGTGTTACAAAAGCGGCTAAGGTGGTAAAACAAGTTGGTTGTATTACCAGTCTTGGTGGGGACGACGGTCTTGCATCATTTACAGACAACATTGGTCTGACTACGGTCTGACTTATAAAATCCAAACCACTGTCATACTGGTGAGCTGACCTTTCCACTTTTGTCGACAATTTCCTCGCTCGTTGCTGCGCTCATCTTTCACTTCTCACGCCACACTGTTTCTGTTATTCAAGAAACGAACACGAGACACGAGACAACGAGACGGCGCAACCAAACTTGATACTGTTACATGATTGGCTGTTAGCGTGTCACTCCATACGTTGCCAGGTACCAGAGGACGAGTGCCTTTGTTCATGCAACCAACCTTGCTTCGCAACCTCTGGTTCAAAGCGGAGCTAGACTCTTAGCTCCGGTTTCTTCCAACGAGGAAAAAAAAATATCGAAACATTCTATCGAGCGCATTTTCTATTGATATTGATTACGTGTCTATCGCGATACATATCGTTATCGTTTTATCGCCCAGCCCTAAACCACGCCCCCTAAACGGGGGGTGAACGGCTCTCAGAAAGGAACGGAGCCATAAGATCCGGCTCCCTTCAAAGAGCCGTAATTCCCATCACTAGATCCCTCCTTCCAGGGATGGTTCGGAGGGCAATGGGTGTCATTCGGGCATGAAAAGGGGTAACAAAGCATTACAATTATAAGCGACAATGTACAAATGGTCAATGGAATAGTAATATTGTGATGGGGTGCTGGCTGGAGAGCGAGCCGTTAGCCGTCATGATCACAGCAGCACCCTAGAAAACAGACGACACGACGGTGAGATGAAGCACGGCGGACAGGAAACATACGAGCAACCTCCACCATAATACCCATCGGCAGCCGGGCTAGGCTACTGCGTGTAGATTTAGCTGTAATTGAAGCTGAGGGGCACTCCTAGCGGCCAAAAGCAAGGGTGAAGAGGTAGATCGGGCACTCGATAGGAACTAGAGGGATCTATTTCCTCCAGGAGTCCATGAACGGTTCATCGGAAGCCCGGCAGGAGTCATCTTTCTCCCTCCACCGGCGGAATGTTTTGGTTTCCGTGTTTGCCAACATCCGGGTGCAGCTGAAATCCCCTCGCATGGCAAAGACCCACCCACTGCTATCCCTATCCTGGGTGGCAGGGTAAACCGGTTTTGTGAGGCCGCGGAGGCCGGCGTAGCCAAATGGATGTGACCGCATGCCGGGGACCTCGGCGCGGCGTGCGGGGGGACCTCGTGACCTCGCCGCGGCGTGCGGGGGACCTCGTGACCTCGTCGCGGCGTGCGGGGGACCTCGTGACCTCGTCGCGGCGTGCGGGGGACCTCGTGACCTCGCCACGGCGTTGAGGGGACCTCGTGACCTCGCCACGGCGTTGAGGGGACCGTGGGCGCAACAACGCGGAGGAGACGGACTCACACTGCTGGACAGTGTGTGACCTATTGTCACGTTTTAAAGCGCTCCTATTATACCACCGGGTGGAATGTCTCATCACGCTCACACCTGGTGCTCTAATATGTCTCCTTTAAAACAAAATGACCTAGTGTCTTGTGTTGTGCACACGTTTTCAATGAAATAAACATGAAATTAAAGAAATACAACGACAAAGGTTCTGTCATTTTATTTGTGTGACGTGTGTGTGTTTCAATGTATGAGGCCGACGGATGAGGCACCGCGTAACTTGTTGGAATGTTGGAATGTTTCAGTGTGACAGTGTTAGTTGAGCAATAGAATAGAAGTACTATTGCTCAACACTGTGGAGGTCTTTCCCTGATTTACAGTCCGGATGTATAAAGAGTTTAAAGAGGAAGTCAGAGGTTTCACTCAAAATAAAAGGTCTTCAAACAAGTTCACTCCTGCTTTAAATTTCATTCAGGAAGAGGAGAGGGGGAGAGAGAGAGGAAGAGGAGAGAGAGAGAGAGAGAGAGAGAGAGAGAGGAAGAGGAGAGAGAGAGAGAGAGAGACGGAGAGAGAGCCAGCCAGCCGTGTGACAACTTCCTCTAAATTGTGAGGGGATCAGAAATACAAGACGAGGCGTTTTCCCGCGGAGTTGGTTCGTTTTCCGCGGAAATAATCAGACGAGACGTGGCGGGTGACGACCACACGCCAACGGAACCTTTGAAGCGCGACAGTGTGTCAATAATCTCTCTTCGTAGTCAGTCTCTCTTTGTAGTTGATCTTTGTAGTCAGTCTCTCTTTGTAGTTGATCTTTGTAGTCAGTCTCTCTTTGTAGTTGATCTTTGTAGTCAGTCTCTCTTTGTAGTTGATCTTTGTAGTCAGTCCTCTCTTTGTAGTTGATCTTTGTAGTCAGTCTCTCTTTGTAGTTGATCTTTGTAGTCAGTCTCTCTTTGTAGTTGATCTTGTAGTCAGTCTCTCTTTGTAGTTGATTAGTCACGTCCTCTCTTTGTAGTTGATCTTCCTTTTTAGTCAGTCTTCTCCTCGTGCGGCTTACGGTCTTTGTAGTTGATTCTCTTTGTAAGTCAGTCTCTTTATAGTCAGTCTCTTTATAGTTTATCTCTCTTTATATTCAGTCTCTTTATAGTCACTCTTTGTAGTCAGTCTCTTTATAGTTTATCTCTCTTTATATTCAGTCTCTTTTTACATAGTTTATCTTTGTAGTCAGTAGTTGATCTTAGAAGAAGAAGAACCAGAACAAGAACCCTAAAGCCCCCCACCCCCCACCCCTTGGAGATGATCATCACGACGGCTTTTGACGCCTTCGTGTTAGGCTGCCTCGTTGCGGGTGTTCGCTGTGAAACGGGTCAGTGAAAACGTCTTAAACGTCTAAAGTTGTTTTGTCTTGACAGCATTCATAAGGATAAGGTGTGTGTGTGTCTGTGTGTGTGTCTGTCTGTGTGTGTGTGTGTGTATGTGTGTGTGTGTCTGTGTGTGTGTGTGTGTGTGTGTGTATGTGTCTATGTGTGTGTGTGTGTACGTGTCTATGTGTGTGTGTGTGTGTGTGTGTCTATGTGTGTGTGTGTCTGTGTGTGTGTGTGTGTGTGCGTGTCTGTGTCTGTGTGTGTGTGCGCCTGTGTCTATGTGTGTGTGTGTGCATTGATCTAGGACATTAGTACACCAAGACCCAAACAGAATGTAGTGAGTCCTGTTGACCTCCTGACCCCCTGACCTTCCCCAGACAAGCCTTCGGCCCTGACACTCGAGTCCGTCTATTGGGTGACCAACTTCTGTTATAATGTGTCGTGGACCGTCCAGAACCAGAGGAAGAACTGCAGTTATGTGTTGGTGCGTATTCATCTTCATTACAAGTCAAGTTTTGTTCCTCTCTAGGTGTTGGCTTCGCTGGTAAAACACCTGACTGATTATCATATTTGTCCACATTATGATGTCCTTACATGCTATTAGCATGCTTAGAATCACACGCCTGCCCAGCTACTCATGCAGGCAACTTAGCAATTCTGAAACTCGTTCTATTCGTCTCGTAAATATGAACGCTCAAACAGTTCTATTCTTATCTTCAGGTACACACAGTGATATATCGCTGCCTCTCCTTCAACAAATGTACTCTTTGTAAGTCGCTTTGGATAAAAGCGTCTGCCAAATGCCCTAAATGTAAATGTAAATGTATTAAACAATCATATGGTCATTGTGCTCGCCGACCAAATCAGTACGATGTGTTTAAAGGGGCCCTGTTACACCACCAGTGTGAGCAGCCTCTACGTACTAACGCTCAGGTAACTAAATCTGATGGTGTGATGCAGTGACATCACAAGTGGGAGTGTCCACCCAGATGTATGCTGACTAGATCAGTTCACCGGCTGGTACGTTGGTCCACTATAGGCTGCAGGCTGGTGGTTTAAGAGGGCCCCTTTAATGAAAAAATGTCCATGTTCACACACACGTACACACGCACACACACACACACACACACACACACACACACACACACACACACACACCACACACACACACACACAGCGTGGTTCTGCCTTAAGTTGCCTTCTGAGGACTCCATCCCGGTCTCTTGTCCGTCAGAACCACAAATCACTGGGTCCCAGGACTCAGTTCTCTGAGTGGCACATCATGGAGGGCGGAGTCCTGAACGTGTCGCTGGTGGCCAACTGTGGGGGGGGGTGGAGCCAGACGGCCCACCGCAGTATCGTCAACACAGGTAGGACCGGGATCGTGTTTGTGTGTGTGTGTGTGTGTGTGTGTGTGTGTGTGTGTGTGTGTGTGTGTGTGTGTGTGTGTGTGTGTGTGTGTGTGTGTGTGTGTCAGGGCTGTAGTGGAGAGCACCTCGGTTGAGTCCAAGTTCAGATCTCGGTCGAGTTTCCCGACCGAGACCACGTGGCTATCATTATCATTATCGTATCATCATTATTATTACTATAATATTACTTTCTATTACTTTCTATTACTATCTGTTTAATGTGCAATCTTATGCACCAATTTTACAAAAGCACATTCCTTGTTTGTAAAGCTCTAAAAGAGAGAAGGACAAATTTAAACAAGAGTAGCATGTTTTGTAAGTGTGTGTGATGTGTGTGTGTTTTGTGTGTGTGCGTGTATCTGTGTATATGTTGTATGTGGTGTGTGGCCGTGTTGTGTGTTAGTGTATATTTGTGTGTTTGTGCATATCTGAGAGCCATACTGTATGAGAACTTGACATTTGTGTGTGTATATGTGGTGTGTGTGTGTGTGTGTGCGTGTGTGTGCGTGTATGTGTATATGTGTATGTGTGTGTGTGCGTGGTGCTGGTTGTGTAATATTTGTGGTGTTTGTGGCATATCTGAGAGCCATTACATGTAATGAGACAGCTTGACATTTGTGTGTGTATATGTGTGTGTGTGTGTGTTGTGGTGTGCGTGTGCGTGCGTATATGTATAATGGTGTGTGTGTGTGTGTGTGTGTGTGTGTGTGTGTTGTGTGTTTATGCGACCTCTCGTCCAATCCCAGCGTTGGTCCGTGACCTCTGGTGTGATCTTCGCTCCAGCAACTCAACTGTCTGCACCTGGAAGCCCGCCAGCAGCCAGCACATACCGGACCTCCGCGTCTACTACTTGAAGTGTGTCACTTCCTGTTTACGATGTGGATGGAGGGGAGGGGGGAGCGAGGGGAGGGGGGAGCGAGGGGAGGGGGGAGGGGACGGAGGACATGTTTATCTGTCTCCCGGTGGCCAGAAGCCATATTTCATTGTTTTCGATTGAATGTGAACACGGCGCACTCCCTGACCCGCACGCTCCGTTTCTCCCGACAGGTCAAAGGAACACTATGAGCCGTGCCCACATGCCCACGCCGAGGCCGAGTGCCCCGAGTACCAGCGCGACGCCGACGGCGCCGTGACGGGCTGCGTCCTGCCGTCCAAACTGCAGAGCCACTTCTTCTTCGCGTTCAACGGCACGGACGCGCGAGGGAACCCGGCCCGGAACACGTTTGAAAGAACACCGTATCAGAACCGTGGGTTTCACTTGGTACATCTGTGTTTGTGTCGTCATGTCTCAGGGTGTGACTCATTCAGTATCTCACAATTAGATTTCGGTTTCGATTCTTGGTGGGGGGGGGGGGGGGTCATGCTGAGAAAGTCATCACATGAAAGAACAGTAAATGTGTAAGATTTTGTTGTTTTTATATTCGCAGAAGTTATATTAACAGAGCAACAATGTACCAAACAAAGGAAAACCGAAGACAAAAGTTTCGAAAAATATTTTTCAAAATTGTCAATTGATTCGGAATCATAGAAGATGAGAATTGCGATTCTGATCATGAATTGATTTTCGTCGGTCACCCCTCATAGTTTCATAGTCGTTTGAATTGAACATGAGACTCTTACCCCCGAGGTCGTGGTGCTGCTGTGTAGGACAGAACGGCTTAGAAGACAGCAACACTGCCATCGGACCTGACTTATAAGGACACTTTATGCAGGGGTGTGTGTGTGTGTGTGTGTGTGTGTGTGTGTGTGTGTGTGTGTGTGTGTGTGTGTGTGTGTGTGTGTGTGGTGTGTGTGGTGTGTGTGTGTGTGTGTGTGTGTGTGTGTGTGTGTGTGTGTGTGTGTGTGTGTGTGTGTGTGTGTGTGCGTGTGTGTGTGTGTTTGGTGGCTGGCTGGCTTAATTGGCCTCACCTTGCCCAGTAAGGGGGTGGGGTCGGGGCTGCACACACATCTAATCAAGTCACTCAGGTTAAACCAGCCACCCAACACACACACACACACACACGCACGCGCACTCATGATAGCTTAATTCCATCGCGTTGCAGCTACAGCAGGGAACACAAAGTAAACCCAACACATCCAACCTATGTCACACACACACACACATTGTGTAGCAATGTGTGTGTGTGTTGCTTCCTCATTCTTTGCGAAATGCACATCCGTTTCTCTAACAGATGAGAACGTTGCGTGTTTTCTTCTCGGTGTTGTGTGTGTGTGTGTGTACACACACCTATGGTTGCTCTCTAACCCTAATCCTTCCCTCTCTCTCTCTCTTTCTCTCTCTCTCTCTCTCTCTCTCCCTCTCCCTCTCCCTTTCCCTCCCCCTTCCCTCTCTCGCTCTCCCCTGGCAGCGGGGAGAGTTCTAGGCCAGCTCTTGCCCCTGAACTGGACTGCGAGGGAAAAGCACGGCGTCGTCACGGTGAGATGGCTTCCCGTCGGCCCAGTCGGAGATTGGAAGTACATCATCAACTACATCAAGTGTGGGGAGCATATGCCTGATTTGGTGAGCCCACCACGCCCCCCCCTCCCATATTGCTCTGGAGCAATCACAGGCCAGGCTGCTTCTCCCACCACCAGGTAGCAGCCAGGTGGTGTGTGTGTGTTGTGCTCACCTGACACACACACACACACACCCCCCAGAGCCGTGACTTTGGAAACAGTTTGGAAAAGGGGAAATCCCGACAAAGGTGATTCCACGAACCTTCCTTCCGTCTTATACTTCCCCCTTGCTGCCAGTTGTGGTGTGTGTGTGTGTGTGTGGCGACGGCTTGTTTATCCTGTGGGCCTTGACTCTCATCAGCCTGACTCCGTGTTTTAGATTCAAGAGAGAGATAGAGAGAGATAGAGAGAGGGGGAGAGAGGGGGAGAGAGAGAGGGTTAGGGTTAGAGCAACCACAGGTGTACACACACATGTTAACGTTGCGCTAACGCGGCCGGTTCCCCTCCTCCTCCTCCTCCTCCCAGGAGATAACGAACGGGACGACCAGCCTTGACTTCCAGCTGAACGGCTGTGCGATCAACATCTCCATGATGGCGAAGTGGGGCATTTACCACACGGCCCCGGGACCTGTGATGTCGTTCGGTACGGTCCCGCAACACGGCCCCTAAACCACCAACACGTATTCATGTACACACAAGAAGAAGAAGAAGAAGAATTATTAATTGCATTTATATAGTGCTTTTCAAGACACCCAAAGCGTTTAACATTTTGTGTGTGCGCATGTGTGTGTGTGTGTGTGTGCATGTGTGTGTGTGTGTGTGTGTGTGTGTGTGTGTGTGCGTGCGTGCGTGCGCGACACCTCGTTGCCATTTTTTTTTGGTTCCGTGTGAAGATGTATTTGCAAATCGCCGCTGAAGTATCGTTCACATCGCGTGTTGTTGCGTTACGCAGGCAAGGACCCGAACCCAAACACGCCGAAGCTGTTGGCCGGCATCCTCATCCCTGTGGCTCTGGCCGCCATGCTGCTGCTGGCCATGGTCTGCTTCAGGAGGTGCGCAAAATAATCATCATTTTACCACGGGATTCACTCATTTATTGCCCACCCCACTGATTCTCTAAAGAACGTTTTTCATTTCCCCGCCTCCCTCTCTTCCGTCCAGAAACAAGGACGCCATCTTCCCAGCGGTCCCCAAACCGGCAGACTTCCTGCCAGACATGATGAGCAGCAACAAGGCTCTGGTAAGGGATTGGAGGCGACTGGATGTGACTGGATGCTGGAAGTAGGAAGTGTTTATTTTTATATACTAATGCCAAGACAGACAACTTTATTACCCCTGAAATATTTATGAACAAAATAATTCTGAAGGATTCATTTGTAAGGTTTCAACTTTGTAAAATGGAATAGAAATAATAGCATTTCCCGAGACAATTCACACCCTGGAGAAAACGGAAATTGATTTGGTTGATGATGGAGGAGGAGGAGGAGGAGGAGGAGGAGGAAGAGGCAGAGAAGGAGGAGTGGGAGGAGGGGGAGGAGGGGGAGGAGAAGGAGGGGGAGAAGCCTGTGGTACTTATGCAACAGGCAAACCACAGATGTATACATGTATGTACAACATGTATACATATAATGTATGTATATATGTGTATATATGTATATAAGTGTGTAAGAGTATGAGAGTGTGCCTGCTCATTGATGTGAACTGTCTCTCCGTGTTGTTCATTTGTGTGTCCTGTGTTGTGTTCCCCAGAACACCATGACCATGTACGAACCAGCACAGGAAGAGGAACCAGAGATTGTCACCCTCATCGTGGATCCTGACCCCTGACCGCTGCTGAACCTGGGGGGGTGCAGGGGGGGGGAACGAAGAGAGAGAGAGAGAGAGAGAGAGAGAGACTCATTTACTGGGATGAAAAACAAATGTTGACTTTTCAGTTCACTGTTACTTGCCTTTTTTTTGTTGCTGCCGTTTGCCACTGTACTTTTGTCATGTGATTAAAGGTGCTGTATACTGTATAAGAATAATGAGGGGACTCCATGAAGGATTGTGCGCCTGTAACCACACATCTGACGGCCCAACGGCGTCATCTAGCGGCCGCTCCTGGTAAGTGCGCCAACATGTCGGCTGAGAGTGGTCCTGATGCTGAGGGATACAGGAAGGGGGGTGGCCGGGAGGAGGAGAGATGCGAGAGAGAATCTAGACCCTTCTCGTCCGACGCTTCCTGGCGCGGTCTCTGTGGCGCAATGGAATAGCGCGCTGGACTTCTAATCCAGAGGCTCCGGGTTCGAGTCCCGGCAGAGATGTGAGGCAGTTGTGTGTGCCCTTGTGAGGATATGTTTTTTATTATACATGTTGATATATATATATATATATACGGCCGAAGTTTTGGACATGGTGTTTGTGTTTGGACACTGTATTTGCGTGTAGCCTGTCAATATGTATGTTGTTTTGGTAAGACCATGTTCACTATTGTTGTTATTTTATATTGCAAATAAATCCCGACATATCCAGCAGCGCTGGATTGTACAAAACAATAAATTATATTATAGACTATGTAGGACATTTATTTTGCACACAATGGAGGGATGGACGGATGGGTGGGGGGATGGGATGGAGGGATGGACGGATGGACGAGGGGATGGAGGGAGGGATGGATGGGAGGAGGGAGGGACGGATGGGTGGAGGGAGGGATGGACGGATGGGTGGAGGGATGGACGAGTTAAACGTGACGTCACTGCATCTAAATTCCGTCAGAGGCGGCGGCGGTGCTGGTGCTGCTGCGGTAACGCCTCTCGGACACCAGGAGGCGCCACAACCACACGTCTCACCACCGGCGCGCCTTAAAGCTGCAGGCTCTGCACACATGACAGAAATATGAATATTAATGTTAATATTAATATAAATACAGACCTGCACGACATTACGAGGAAAATAACGACAATGCATGCGTGTTGAGGGCCGAATTTAAATTTAAAAACGTGCAAATACAATAAAGATGCTCTATGTTGTTGTTGTGTTGTCCTACTGGCCCTTTTTATTCCTCAGAAATCATGTAGTTGGTGTGTGAGCAGGAGGAGAGCCCACCAGTGACGTCACGAGAGAGAGAGAGTAGAGATAGATAGAGAGAGAGAGAGGAGAGAGAAAGAGACACTCAAGAGAGAGAGGGAGTAGAGATAGAGAGAGAGACACTCAGAGAGAGAGAGAGAGTAGAGAGAGAGAGAGACTAGAGAGAGGGGAGAGTGTAGAGAGAGAGAGACACTCAGAGAGAGAGAGTAGGGGAGAGAGATAGACACTCAGAGAGAGAGAGTAGGGGAGAGGGAGGGAGGGAGAGACACAGCCAGAGAGAGAGAGAGAGAGAGAGAGGGGGGGGGCGGGGGGGGAGGGGGAGAGAGAGACACTCAGAGAGAGACTAGAGAGAGAGAGAGAGAGAGACACTCAGAGAGAGAGAGAGTAGGGGAGAGGGAGGGGGGGAGAGACACAGCCAGAGAGAGAGAGAGAGGAATGCGCCTCTAATGAGCGCACGGATCTGGAGGGTTGAGGCAGCAGCGCTCAGAAGAAGAAGAGAACAGAGAGAAGAGGAGAGGAGAGAAGAGGAGAGAGAGGAGGACAATGCTTTCATTAATTGATTAATTAATTAAAACCTCCACAACAACAACAACAACAACAACATAATCATCAACATCAAGATCAACAACGTCAATCAGGTGTTGCCGCTGCTGCCGCTGCCGCCGGACCTACGACGCAGACCACCTCCTCCACCACCACCACCACCAGCAGCACCTCCTCCACCACCACCACCAGCACCTCCTCCTCCTCCACCGCTGGAGAGAAGAAACGGGGGGATACTGCTTTGGGGACCCTGACCGACCGACCGGCTCCTCCACCACCACCACCACCACCACCTCTTCCTCCTCCTCCACCACCACCACCTCCTCCTCCTCCACCGCGGGGTGCTTGGATGCTGCCCGCCGCACGGAGGGCTGCAGCCAGCGGACCCCCCCTGGCGCCCCCACCATGCGGCGCTGCTGCGTGACGGTCCTGCCGCTGCTGCTGCTGCTTAGTGTGGCTGGGACTGCTGCTCAGACCGGTGAGACGCACACACACACGCACGGCACACACACACACACACACACACACACACACACACACCGATTCATGCACCCATGAATGGCTTGCTGGTTATTGTGTGTGTGTGTTTGTGTGCGTGCGTGTGTGTGTGCGGCGGTGCACGTGTCATCATCATCATCATCATCATCATTATGCACCGCGTCTAAATCAATCAATGACCTTTGCGTGTCACACACACACACACACACACACACACACACTACCTATAGAGGGTGTATTCAGACGGGCCGTGCGGGAGGAGGACGTGACGGGAATGACAGCAACCTCTGCTCTATATGCCAGACCCCCCTCCCCCCCATCACCCCCCCCCCCCTCCCCTCCCCTCCCCTCACAGCACATATGAAGGTCTCTGGCTATAGTAGTCTCTCTCTCTCTCTCTCTCTCTCTCTCTCTCTCTCTCTCTCTCTCTCTCTCTGTGTGTCTGTCATGGTTTTCTTTCTTTCTTTAACTCCCCCCCCCTTGTCCGTCCACCTGCGACCCATGCAGCCACACACACACACACACACACACACACACACACATGCGCAGGACATGTGTGTGTGTGTGTGTTCGCATGCAATCAGCACAGAACACACACACACACACACACATGCGCAGGACATGTGTGTGTGTGTGTGTATGTGTGTGTGTGTGTATATGTGTGTGTGTGTGTGTGTGTGTGTGTGTGTGTGTTCTGTGCTGATTGCACAGAACACGCGTGCTATTGCAACAGCGAGGCGCTGGTGTGCGCGCGCATCCTCCTCCTCTTGCTCCTCCTCCTCCTCCTCCTCCTCCTCCTCCTCCTGCTACCCGGCACCTGTGGGGGGGCAGGTAGAGCTCATTGCTTTATGCTAATCACACGGCCGTCGGTTGCTAGGAGACAGGCAGAGGAGGAGAGAGCGGGAGAGAGAGGGAGAGAGAGGGGGAGAGAGGGAGAGAAAGGGAGAGAGAGGGGGAGAGAGGGAGGGAAAATCACTGTAATTTCTCCCGAAGCTACCTGTTTGAGAATGGCGGCATAAGCGGTCTCTCTATGTCTCTCGCTCGCACTCGCTCTTTGTCCGTCGACACACACACACACACCACACACACCCCTCGCCGCTGTCTTTTGTCTAGCGGGGCGTGTGCACGTGCAGGTGTGCACGGCGGCGACGGCGTGGCTAGCCGCGTGCTCGGATCAGGTGGTCGAGCGAGCGGGCGGGCGAAATCATCAAGGGACGGGATGGGGGCGTTTGAGAGCGAGAGAGAGAGAGAGAGAGAGAGGATAAGGTACCTAAAGGGGTGATGTCATCGCAGTCGACCATCCCTTTGTATGTGATGGAGAGTCTAACCACTCCCCCCCCCCCCCCCACTCCCCTCTCCTCCACCCCCCACCTCACACGGCGAGCTGGTCAGGTGTGGAGACCCCCCCCCCCCCACCTCCTGCCTCCTCATCCTCGTCCCTCTCCTCCTCCTCCTCCTCCCCTCGGACGTCTTTGTCTTGGAGTTCCTCAGCCTGGAGATGCTCTGGGCTCTCCTTCGGTGTCATCGGTCCAAGAGAGAGAGAGAGAGAGAGAGAGAGAGAGAGAGAGAGAGAGAGAGAGAGAGAGAGAGAGAGAGAGAGAGACAGAGAGAGAGAGAGAGAGAGAGAGACAGAGAGAGAGAGAGAGAGAGAGCGAGCAGTTCTCACTGTCGTCTACAGGACATGTGAGGGAGGACCTGTGGAGGAGGTGTTCGGGGTTCGAATCCCGGCGGGGGACTCCTAATATAAGACAGCTCCCACTACTCCCTCTCCCGCGGCGCATTGTGAAAGCGCCGTGACCTGATGATGTCATCTCGTATGGAGACGAGATGGCGGCGGCGGCGGCGGCGGCTGGTCGTGTCACATGCTTCCAATGGCGGAGAATGGAGAATATGGGTCATGTGACATGTGTCGTTGTTGTTCTGTAGCGTAGCCGTTCGCTCGCGGTCTCTCTGCTCCGGCATTGTTCTCGTCTTGCAAAAAAAAGTCGCTAATATACACGAAATCGTCCAGTTCACGAGGAAATCCTTCCCGGAATGAGGTTGTAATAATTGTGTTTATCCATTGTAAGCGGTCAAAACAAAGACAAGTGCTTCGGTGTCTTTGTGGGACGAATTAAATGTTATTTTGCCGGTTAAATTGCAAGGGCGGAGGAAATTGCTCGCGGTGGGCAGGCGGTCATTAGGGCAGGCCTGCCAGTTAACACTTCTCAGGGGCTGCGGTGGTTTTTAAGGGTCTCCGGCGATACGGAAGGCAAGGGATCCGTTGGTCCTTTCTCCTGCTGGGATGGACAGATTAAGGGGAGCATTTCGGAGCTCTTGTAACCCAGGAATGGGTCCAAAACGCCCCGGAAATGACCTCCTAATCATCTCCACCGTCTACTGAGTTGTTAACGAGTAATCATTCCCGACCACACCTTCCGCCATTTTTCTTTTCCGTCTCAGGAAAAAAAGGCGAAAGCTGGGAAGTTCATTCTTTCGCTCTTTGTTCACGCTCTTGGTGCATGACTGTCGGTTGCTTTCCTTCCACCTCTCCCTCTGATGTTGTGTTGAAGTCAGCGTCTTTCTAGATCTTTCTCTTGGGGTTGACCCGTTGGAGTTCAAGGTTCTTTGAGGTCCCGTCCGGTACGGTGATGAATGTTCCACGTTTAAAGGGTCCCGGTGTCACCGGCAGGCGTGTGAATGTCATGTTGATTGGCCATCGGAAGATTGGCCATTTCATCATCTGTCCCCCCGAGTGACATCACAAATCTGCACCGTCCTCTGCCCAGATGTGTGGATTAACCGACCTACCTGTTTGTGGTGAACCACGAATTCATCAGGTATTCATTGTCATCGCTGTGAGTGTGGGTGTGGGTGTGGTGGTGGTGGTGGTGGTGGTGGTGGTGTTGGTGGTCGTGATTGTACGCTCACACACTTCTTTTGCCCTCGATATCGGTGGTTCTCCACGGGTCCGGCCTCAGGACCAACACGTGCGATCGGCCGTCAAGTCACAACCCAAGCAATATAACGAATGTATTGACCGGTAATGTCCGCGGTCATGATCAACGCCTTCGTGTGTCCCGTTAAACACGCGGAGAAAGCGGCAACAGTTGGGGCTGAACTCAATGGAAATAGTGAAGTCGTTGAAACAATGAATGAACAAACTTTCATCTTTAGAAAGCAGCCCGTGAATTTGTTAATTAATTTAATTCAAAGATTAAAGTTTGGCAGATGCTCCGCGGCCGGCCGACTGAAAATGGCCCTGGCCCTGAAAAGTGGGCCTCGACCCACCAGTTGAGGACCACTGCTTTGGGGAGAGGTTAAAGGTCGGGGCTGTGGGGGGGGGGGGGGGGGAGGGTGTATGTGTGTGTGTGTGTGTGTGTGTTGGGGGGGGGTGTGTCGTACAATGTGGGTCTGTGAAGCCTTTTGTGACTGTAAGCATGAATAAGGGGCTATACAAACATACTTGACTTGACGATATATCAACACAGGCTTCTGCCGGCGGCGGGCGAAGGGGGTCCCGTGTCCCGGAACGGTCGCTCTGATGTGTGCGGATTCGGGTGGCGGCGCTAGCAGAGCGTTAGCAGAGCGTTAGCAGAGCGTTAGCCGTGGAAGAACTGCTCTGAACTTGAGCAGCCGATGAAATTGATCGCGAGAGGAGAGTTGTAGTTTGGGTTTGAGTTTCATCTGGGCACACACACACGCGCGCGCACGCACGCACACACACACACGCGCACACACACACACACACTGGCTCTTCATCGGACTCGATCAACAAAATTCTTGGCATTTCTGTCGCGCTGCTTGTTTGTCAGTGCGTGACATGCTGACCTCCTCCTCCTCCTCCTCCTCCTCCTCCTCCTCCTGATGTCCTGAGTCCTGCGAGGGGGGATTCCTCCTCGGCACAGGAGCGCACATTTACTCAAAATGGCCCCCCTTCCGCAAAAGAGCAAAAAAAAATCAAATGACTAATCTCTGGAATTCCCGACTCTGTTTTGTGAGCATCGCGTGCTCTTGAGCTAGCCGACGTTAGCGGTTGTTAGCGGCCGGAGTCGTGAGGCGGGACCGAGGACGCGAGGGACGGTAGAAATGTTATCCTAGGAGGTTGTCCGGCGACCAGGACTCCAGTGGGGTTGAACTCTTGCAGGGAGTTGTAGTG
>PIJE02002961.1:46375-50781 GCA_002895965.2 Coryphaenoides rupestris | reverse complement strand
TCTCTCTCTCTCTCTCTCACACATCCCCCTCCCACCTCCCATCTCCCTCTCCCTCCTCCCTCTTCCCCTCTCCCCTCTCTCTCTCTTTCTCTCCCTCTCCCCCACCTCCCCTCTGTCTCTCTCGCGCTCTCTCTCTGTGTATTGCTCAGTGTCTCCCTCCCTCCCTCTCTCTCCCACCCCCCCCCCCTCTCTCTCTCTCTCTCTCTCTCTGTGTATTGCTCTGTGTCTCCCTCTCTCCCTCTCTCTCTCTCTCTCTCTCTCTCTCTCTCCCTCTCTCCCTCCCTCCCCAGTGCGCTGCACAGTGGAGTGTGTACAGTTGAACATTTGGCCTGGCCGCCAGCCAGGGAGGTTGGTGTGTGTGTGCGTGTGCGTGTGTGTGTGTGTGTGTGTGTGTGTGTGTGTGTGCGTGTGTGTGTGTGTGCGTGCGTGTGTGTGTGTGGAGGATGTGGGCCGGCCTCTGGAGCCCGGCGGTTTGTTCATTCATGGCCCAGGTGGGCGCGTTGAATGAAAACACAGACGTCCCTCTGCCAGCGCGCTCTCAAAGATCACATTGTGCCGCCTCCCTCTCTTTCTGTAGCAGAGAGGCTCCGCGCGGCGAGCCGGCTGAAAAGAGAGACTCCCGCTCCACGGAGATATGAGTTGTAATTTCACAGAAGAAGAAGAAGAAGAAGAAGAAGAAGAAGAAGAAGAAGAAGAAGAAGAAGAAGAAGGAGAACAAGAACAACAACAACAACGACAACAAGGAGAAGAAGAAGAAGAAGAAGAAGAACAAGAACAAGAACAACAACAACAACAACAACAACAACAACAACAACAAGGAAAAGGAGAAGAAGAAGAAGAAGAAGAAGGAGAAGAGAAGACTTAGCCTTAGCGCAACAAGAAATACAAAAAACACGACAAAAAAGAAAGAACGAAAGAGAGAGAAAAAACATCAGCTCTCAGTGTTGAGAACACAACGGGTGGCGGTGATCTCGTCGACGACGGAACACCATTTGAATATCTTTTTCGTGGAGAGAAAAAAACAAAAAAAAACAACAACGCCATCGCCTCAGAATTATGACTGTGTTGCTGTGTAATTGCTGTGTTTTTGCAGCACTCCCGTTTGACACCAGAAACTTGACTTAATTATACTGTATCCTCGCTAAAAACGGGATTAGCGGTGTAATATAATTAAGACCGGGCAGCAGCAGCAGCAGCAGCACCGCCGCACGTCTTAACCGAAATAAAATAAAATCCCCCCCCCCCATTCACCATGAGGCAGCAACACTTCCCCTCAAATACCAGTTCCAAGTGGGCTGGTGGTTTTTTCGCTATTAAACAATCCTGAATAATCAGGGTTTGGTGTCGCCTAATCCAATCGCCATGGCAGCCATCTGGCCGCGGGATTGGCCGTTCTTCTTCTTGGGGTTCGCCGCTTGGCAACGTGAGGTGTTATGGGGCTATTGTTATAGCGCCCTCATTGGAAACACATAAACAACCCGCTGCCCAACGCCCGCACACGCGTGTGTGTGTGTGTGTGTGTGTGTCTGTGTGTGTGTGTGTCCAAACACACGGCCGATTGTGTCACAGAGTTCAGCTTCCGTGAAAAAGCACTTGAGCGGAGGAATGCGTGAATCAAGGTGTGCCAACGAGGGAAGGTTATGATAAGATATGGTTGATAAACGTACGTCTATTCTGTCCTATCGTAAATGGTAAATGGGTTTCATTTATATAAGCGCTTTTATCCAACAGAGTTGCCTCACATCCACCCATTCATACAACAACAGCGGTGTGTCAAGCATGCGAGGTAACAACCGACACGACAGGAGCAGTTAGGGTTAGGTGGCGGCGTCTTGCTCAGGGACACGTCGACACTTGGCTAGGCGGAGCCCGGGGGATCGAACCAGCAACCTTCCTTTTTTGCCAGACAACCGCTCTTAGCTCCTGAGCTACTGCTGAAATCCTGAGATCCTTGCCAGAAAACGGACAAGAGTACAGCAATCACCACTACTGGTCACTAGTGTCCCGTCACCGGTGTCCCTTGAAAACGCCCAAACCGAACCCAAAGGGATTCTAACCTTCACACATGCCAACGTTTTTTATTGTAAATAACATTATGCAAAATCAGTGCATTATGTCTCGACTCCGCCAAGTCCCTTCATAGAGTCATAGAGAGTCATATTTGTCCACTATCTCTCAGCTAGCATGGCGGTATTTTTTCATCGGAGAATATTGATTGGTTCATCGGGGGCCCGTGGGGGCCGTGTGTGTGTGTGACGGTGTACGCCACCCAAACACCCTTATCGCACACAATTTGCATGGAACGCATCTAAAAGGCTACAGTTGTTTTAGTAGCATCGGTCAAGCGCCGGCAACCGGTATGCAAACAGTGTATTACACAACCATCTCCAATGGAGTTCACGCAATGGCCATATGCAAAATATACAAAAAGAACAACGCACACACATATCTACGCATGACTTTTTGTGGCGACCGTGTCGTTTATTTCAATATAGTTTATATTCTACGGCGGCTGCATATGGGGGAATGCAATGCCGCCGGTGTGGGGTCACGATCCGCATAACGATTAATAACTACGTCGGGGGGAAAATACAGGAAGTGTTTTTTTTGCCGTTTGCTGTTTCAAACCGATCGAACTCCCTGACCCCTGAGTGATGAGGACGGCATCCGCGGATGTTTTAGGAGAAGAAGAAGAAGAAGAAGAAGAAGAAGAAGAAGAAGAAGAAGAAGAAATAGAAGAAGGAGAAGGCGGCTTTCTGTTCGTATCACATCCACATCTCTGGAGGGAAGGTGTCAAAATGGGCTAAATCACAACATCCTGCAAAATATCTATCCTCTCTCTCTCTCTCAGAAATATCTCTCACAGCAGTATACTGTATATATAATATGGAGGATGGAGGATTCTGGAAGATACAGTATAGTAATAATCATACACTTGTTTGATGTCGATATTAAATACGATTTACATGTCTGTTTGTTTTTTTTCAGGCAGTTCTGCCGGGAGAAAGGCGTTGCTAATATTACATTAACATTTACACTTCGGGCATTTGGCAGACATTTACAATAAGTACACTTGTTGAAAGAGACAGCAATATATCACTGTGGTACATAAAGATAAGAATAGCGCAGGTTTCAAGCGTTCATTATTGCAAGGCGAATAGAACAAGTTTCATAATTATGTCTCTGTAAATGTTTTTTATGGCTAATGGCTAAGAGAACATAAAATAATCATAATTTGGCACAGCAAGCTACTTGAAATTATGGATTCATTGACATTGCTTCAGAATTGAAAAATGCACACACACACACACGCACACACACACACAGCACACACACACAGACCTCTCCCCCTCAGCTATCCTTTCATTGATGTTTGCACAAGCACATGATAAGCACACACTTGCACACACACACAATGTGCTTGCGTGTGTGTGCGTGTTGTGTGTGTCAATGTGTGCACATCACCTGAATTCTCATTGGATAATAAAATAGGTTTATTCTTGGGTAACAATTTAGCGATATTGATTACACTCCGGTGTGCTTGAGACAAAAAAAACAACACAACTACACCGCCTGGGCGCCGTGGCAACGCAGCGAGGCGTGCTCATTGGACACTTTCCAGTTGTATGGGCGAGGAAGGGGGAAATATTCAAATGAGCTAATTGGGGGATTGCTTACATGCCTGGAACAGACTGAAATCAATGCTTCCTGTCACCTTTCAGCAGGACAAATGGTGCCTATTCTTCTGGCCCGGCCCTCCCCCTAACTTAGACAGCTGGGGTAGATGCACACACACACACACACACACACGCACACACACACACACACGCCCACAGGCACACACACACACACACACACACACACACACACAGCAGACAGGCAGGGGCTTGGTGGACTAACTCAGGCGAATATTAAGTGTATCATATGAGAGCTAGCTGGGGATTAAGTGGTTATAGAGTCAAGATGTTGAATTGTTGTCTGAACTGCAACGCTTAAATCGACCGCAGTCACAAAGTCAATATTATTTTACTGTTGTATTTTGTATTTGCTTGGTAAGTAGGTCTACTTTTGTGTTTATTTGGTTATTTTAGGAAGCTAATATTTTCTACTACTAATATTGATGGCATTTGGAAGGCATTTATTGATATGATGATTATTATTATTAATATATTATTGTTATTTTTGTACTTATTGTAAACTTCAGAGTACTGAGTCAACCTACAGTGTGTGTGTGCATGTGTGTGTGTGTGCGTGCGTGTGTGTGTGTGTGTGTGGAGGGGATTCTGGACAGACGGACGGACGGACGGACGGACGGATGGACGCTTGCTGCCTATAGGCACAGTCATAGTTACTCCTTGACGTCACCCCTCAGCCCAGCCTGCTGCTGCTGGAGCTGCTGCTGCTGC
>PIJE02002961.1:26375-36375 GCA_002895965.2 Coryphaenoides rupestris | reverse complement strand
CTCTCTCTCTCTCTCTCTCTGTCAAGTCTTTGTCAAACGTTCTCAGGGTGGGTTCCCCCCCGGATTAGGAAAACGTGGAGATGAAAATCCATCATCCGGATTGGATACACACAGTACACGCAGGACAAGTGTTACGGTTCAGTGTGTGTGTGTGTGGTGTGTGTGCGCGTGCGAGTTGTTGCCGCCGCCGACGTCGAGATACAACAGCCGCTTTGCATATCACCTGGCCCTCGTTTGCATACTGGGTGTCGCAAAAGCTGGAGCTGACCCCTCCGGTCGACGCTGTATTTGCATATCAACTGTGGCTTTCGCAATACGTTTTGCCGGGTGAACTAAGTTGTCATCCACTCGCCGATAGTCGGATTAAACTAAAACAAATAAGGGGTTGTTGTCGTTGTTTTTTCCCGATTCGAAAGGGCGGGTGAAACTGTTGTTGGACGAAGCATATAATACCCTTATATTCAAAGTTTATTGTTTTTTGATTATTGAAATGTATCGATATTTGCATATCTCTTACATTTGCATCTCCGAGTCATTTGAGTGTGTTGCTCCCGCAGTCTTTTCGCGCTATCGTTGGGCCTTCAGGGTTTTGTGAGGACATCGTTTGCGAGGCCATGATACCAGGAAATTCAGAACGTAGCCTCAACGCCTCAAAGCGCAGATAGCCACTGTTAGCGCTCAGCTAGCCACTGTTAGGACTCGGCTAGCCACTGTTAGGGCTCAGATAGCCACTGTGGCTAGCACTCAGCTAGCCACTGTTAGGACTCAGGCTAGCCACTGTTAGGGCTCAGATAGCCACTGTTAGGGCTCAGATAGCTTACTGTTAGCGCTCAGCTAGCGCACTGTTAGGCGAAAACTCAGTTAGGGCTCAGCTAGCCACTGTTAGGCTCAGCTAGCCACTGTTAGGGCTCAGCTAGCCACTGTTAGTGCTCAGCTAGCCACTGTTAGCACTCAGCTAGCCACTGTTAGGGCTCAGCTAGCCACTGTTAGCGCTCAGCTAGCCACTGTTAGGCTCAGCTAGCCACTGTTAGGGCTCAGCTAGCCACTGTTAGGACTCAGCTAGCCACTGTTAGGGCTCAGCTAGCCACTGTTAGGACTCAGCTAGCCACTGTTAGGGCTCAGCTAGCCACTGTTAGGACTCAGCTAGCCACTGTTAGCACTCAGCTAGCCACTGTTAGGGCTCAGCTAGCCACTGTTAGGACTCAGCTAGCCACTGTTAGGCTCAGCTAGCCACTGTTAGCGCTCAGCTAGCCACTGTTAGGGCTCAGCTAGCCACTGTTAGGCTCAGCTAGCCACTGTTAGGACTCAGCTAGCCACTGTTAGGGCTCAGCTAGCCACTGTTAGGGCTCAGCTAGCCACTGTTAGCGCTCAGCTAGCCACTGTTAGGGCTCAGCTAGCCACTGTTAGCGCTCAGCTAGCCACTGTTAGGACTCAGCTAGCCACTGTTAGGGCTCAGCTAGCCACTGTTAGCGCACAGCTAGCCACTGTTAGGGCTCAGCTAGCCACTGTTAGGACTCAGCTAGCCACTGTTAGGGCTCAGCTAGCCACTGTTAGCGCACAGCTAGCCACTGTTAGGGCTCAGCTAGCCACTGTTAGGCTCAGCTAGCCACTGTTAGCGCTCAGCTAGCCACTGTTAGGACTCAGCTAGCCACTGTTAGCGCTCAGCTAGCCACTGTTAGCGCTCAGCTAGCCACTGTTAGGACTCAGCTAGCCACTGTTAGCGAGCTCTTGTCCTCCGAGGCCCGAGCTCCTCTCTCTCTCTCTCTCTCTCTCTCTCTCTCTCTCTCTCTCTCTCTCTCTCTCTCTCTCTCTGTCTCTCTCTCTCTCTCTCTCTCTCCGCGAGCGACTTTAAATAACTTCTTCTGTAAACACATCCTGTCCGTTTCCTCTCGTACCGCGTTTCCGCTGGCCCAGGGTTCGCCGGCCGCACACAGCGAAGGGAACACTGACTGCACTGCCACTGACACACACACACACACACACACACACACATTCACACACAAATTGAGATAATACATTAAAGGTGCTGCATGTAAGAATCATGAATCCGTTCAGGGACTACATGGAGGATTTAACATTTTGCACAAATCACTTTTAATTGCCAGTTTGAGAGCAGGTTGTGGTTGAAGTTAAAACACGAGAGCCTCCTCGACTCTCTCTGTTGTGTAGAACAGCTTCTGGGCTGATTTCTCTTATATTTGAGTCGGGTCGGATTTCCCGGGAAAAAGAAACAAAGTGACATGTAAGCGTGGATAATGATATATATTATGGAAAAAT
Organism: Coryphaenoides rupestris; assembly: GCA_002895965.2. Lineage (NCBI taxonomy): Eukaryota > Metazoa > Chordata > Actinopteri > Gadiformes > Macrouridae > Coryphaenoides > Coryphaenoides rupestris. Next base: position 34,098 of record PIJE02002961.1, on the reverse strand, counting down.
ATATATATTTCATAGCTTTTTTAAAATGTGTACAAGGTTTAATTTTTTCTCAAGCCACGGAGCTCAGAATGCACTGATTCTTACATATAGTACCTTTAATAATTACATACAATTATTCTGTTATGGGACTAGAAAGGTGTTATGGGTCAGATTTGAGAGTACTAAGCAGAGACAGAGTGGAAGAGAGAAGAGATTTGATCACTTAAGCGACCATAAAAAGTCGCCGCCATTTACAAGTGTGTTGCATTTCGCGCAAACCTCCTGTGATTGGCAGGCAAGAGGGATTCGCCAAACCAATCACGGCAGAGAGAGGGCCTGATTGGTCGAGAGAAAATGAGGCAAGACAGGACCGCCTGCGCTCCAAAGTCTTTATTGGGTCACACAGAGCCAAGCGCCGTCAAACTGGAAACTGATATTCTCACAGAGCAATTTACAGGCTGACTGGCTGACTGGCTGATTGGCTGATTGGTTTGGGGCATTTTATTAACGAATTACACGCAAAAACAACTACGCCCTGTTGCCGATAATCCAACCCCTTTTTATATTGAATGTATTTTCTTTTCCTTCTCTGTTGTTAACCATTGGATTATAGTCCGAGTGAGCTATTGCTCTTATGGAGGCTCTTCCTAATTGAAACTGTTAAATCCCTTCATCAACTCGATTGCCATATCTTTTGTCATAATAATTGTACATATATTATATTATACGTTTAACTATTTTTTCTTCAATAATAATGAATGCAACATTAAACAGTTTCCAGTCACGTATCGGAGATAGGCTTTGAGTCGAATATGTGCGCGTGACATTGGGAATTTTTTCCCCCTCACACACACACACACACACACACACACACACAACACCACACCACACACACACACAGACACACACACACCACACGCCCACACACACACACAAACACGACACGACACGACACGGACACGACACCAAACACATGCGACCCCAAGTAGGTCTACATATAATTAAAGGCAGGAACGACACTCATTCACACTTTATTTATAGACACGATTGCGTAAGCTCTCTCTCTCTCTGTCTGTCTGTCTGTCTCTCTACTCTGTCCGTCTCTCTCTCTCTCTCTCTCTCTGCTCGGTAAAGTCTCTCTCTCTCCTCTCATCTGTCTGTCTATCTGTCTCTCTTCTGTCTTGTCTCTCTCTATCGGTCATGCCTCTCTTCTCCTGTCTGGTCTCTTTCTCTGTCTGTCCTGGGCTCTCTCTATATATGCCTACCTCTCTGTCTGTCTGGCTGGTCTTCTCTCTCTTTCTCTCTCTCTCTCTCGCTGACATCACAAGTGGTCGGTCAGGAATCAGGATAATAAATCCGAAACACATAATGCTCGCTCCTGGTGGCACACAAACCCTCGTACCGCCACCACACCGAGGTCCCCGGCCCCCCGGTTCACCGTTCACCGGTCCCTGGAAACAGCAATGATGTCGAGAGGCTATTTCAGAGCATCCGTGCTATTCTGAGGAGGGCATGTGTGAGTCACCGCCACCGCCACCGGCATCGCCGCAAAGCCTTCACGGTCTTCACCGCGGGGGGGGGGTGGGGGGGGGGTCGGGGTGGTGTGGGAGGGGGCATTTGGCACACGCGCGGGAGGCGTAGGCTAGGCGCCCCGCGGTGAGGGGAGGGCGGGGCAGGGCCCTCCAGGAACTTCCTAGCCTCGCCGTGATCTTCGTCACGACGTCATAACGGCCGTCATCGTCATCGTCATCGTCTTCGTCACCACCGTTGGACAAAAAGCGAGCTGGCGTAGACGGCGAGCTAAAAGCGTCGATGAGGGTGAAGGTGGGGGTGAGGGTGGGGGGGGGGCGTGGTTCAACGCTTCTGTTTGATTGACTCGCGGTGTTTGTTCAGACATCGCCGGCGTGGCGAATTAAACGTCTCGACAAAAAGATCCTCCACTTCCATCCTCCTTTCTCTTTCTCTGTCTTTTCTGTCTCTCCCTCTCTCTCGCTCTTTCTGTCTCTTTGTCTCTCTGTCTCTGTCTCTCTCACTCTCTGTGTCTCTCGCTCTCTCTCGCTCTCTCTGCCCCTCACTCTCTCTCTCTCTCTTGTCTCTGTCTGTCTCTCTCTGTCTCTCTCTCTGCCCCTCACTCTCTCTGTCTGTCTCTCTCTGTCTCTCTCTCTCTGTCTGTCTGTCTCTCTGTCTCTCTCTCTGCCTCTCTCTTTCTGTCTCTCTCTCCGTCTCTTTCTGCCTCTGTCTGTCTCTCTCTCTCTCTTGTGCTGATTTTATATTTGTGAGGTAGGAATGTGAAACCTAATCTGGCGAGGGAGGGAGGGAGGGGAGGAGGGAGGGAGGGAGGGACGGAGGGAGGGTGGGTTGGGGGGTTGGGTGGTGGAGGTAGCAGGACTTGTAGCAGCGCAGCGTGTTCAAGTTTTCCCTGGACTCTTATTTGTCTCCCAACAATTTAATTTCATGTATATAGAGATCAATAAAATATAAAATATAGTATTGTGTTCGGAATCTGCATAGCATTTCATTGACCACAGCTGTTATTTAAAGTGATCGTGATATCCTCCTCTATCCTATTGGCCAGCGGCTATGTGTCACCTTGCAGGGGGGGGGGCGGGCTCAATGCTAACCCTACATTTTGGTTCAGGGCAAACAACAATCATCAACGCCCCCTCGTCACTCTCAATTACATAATGCGCCACCTATTAGGCTCCTCCCCCTGCCACTTCACCACTGCAACTCGTGTTTGCCAATAGGTCAGACCGACCTGTTCGTGTTGAGCAAATTGAAAAAAAATAGTGTCTCTCTCTCTCTTCTCTGTGTCTCTGTCTCTCTCTCTCTCTCTCTCGGGCGGTCGGGGCAGGGGATGTGTGTGTGGATCTGGATGGCCAACAGCTGTGAGAGAGGAGAGAGGATTGTGGCCTTAAGCTGTAATTATGTTTAAGTTGAATTGCGTTCGGTCTGTCAGAGTGGATTTTCCCCGCCCGCCGATGTGCAGGCTATAGCTTCCTGTCGACTGACTTTTTACTCCTCTACATCTTTTTTTTTTCCTCTGCAATTTTTTTTTTTACTCCTCTACATTTATCTGACAGCTTCAGTTAGCCTACTCGATAGTTACTCCCCCTTTCCACCACTGGCTTTACAAATCTCATAGGCGTCTCGCATTATTCTGTGTTTCCAAAAGCAAGCGTGTTTAAAGGAATAAAGTTAATTGAGACAAGTGGCCTCTCACAGTCCACACAACCTTTCAACCCGAGAGCGTTTTTATGTAATGGAGGAACGGGCCGTTGGCCAACGTTAAGCAGCCGAGAGCTTTGCTGTCTTACTTCTGAAAATGATTCTCAGAATTGTATTTCTTGTTTTGGTGAATTCCATTGCCTTTAATGACCGCTGATGGAAAGTTTGAGTAAGTATTCTGCAGGACTTGGCCCCGGCAATTATTTTCATCCAGAAAAGAAAACAGATTTCTTTCCCCCCCCCCCCCCCTTTCCTCATTTGCTGTGTGTGTGTGTGTGTGTGCATGTGTGTGTGTGTGTGTGTTATATACATCGGCGGCGTGTGTGTATATACCGTTCACATGTCTTACATTTCCTTGATTTAGTTAACATTGTACTTAGCACTTAGCAGTCTCTCCGAATCACTCAAGTCGTGTACAATATCCGTCGGAGGTTTCACACTTAGTTCTCACTGCGTTGCTACTCCGGGGGAATTTACATCGCAGCCCGACGACAAATCCAGACGCTTGAGCTACAAAAGAAAAATAATTTGGAGTTTAAATGTCACGAAATACTGTTTCATAGCGGAGAACGTTAGCGCTATTTATTTATCAGCCCTAGTAGCTGTTACGCTCGTAGGCCCAACACGCATTACGGCGTTACAATATTTATTCAACGCGGAATATTATCACTGGGATATGTTTCAAAGCGACGACAAAATTAAACGATCACCGAGGTCGAGTTGTGACGCAAAACGTATGCTGAGCTGAACTCCAGGCGCCTCTCGTTTTAATATTGAAGTTCCTCCTGTCCGTTGAAATAAAAAAAAAAAGAAATTCCCAATTCCCGTCTGTTGTAAAAAAGCTCAGCGAGAGGGAAGCGTTTCGCAGGTGAAAGCCGTCGCGCGTGAATATTTTAACCCCCGAGTCATAAAATCAGAGAAGGTGCTGGTCTGACTGGAGAGGAGAGAGTTGTGCAAAGCAGGGCAACACCGGTTTGGTTTTGTAAGAAAAAAAAAAAAGTCCCGCTTCTACTGGTGTACGCTACTGTCTCTATCGTTCTTTCCCTTCCCTCGGAAAACAAATGAATCAAATATGCGGATTGTGTAAGAGCCGGTGCCCGCACGACCACGCGGTTGTGCGTGTTGGTTCCTGTTTTGTTGCTCGCTGGCGGAGCGGCGGAGCGCTTTGTGGCAGCAGAAGTTGAGCTGTTGTGTTGTTATGGTGGGGGCGTTTCCTGTGCGACGGCTGGTTTAACGCGCCTCTCGCTAAGATACGCTCGGATGTACTGTATTTGGCGGGAGAAGCCGGACTGAAGTGCTACTGATCTGTCCCGGGGAGTTTCTGTCTGGGGCCTCGGCGGCGACCGCGGCGGCGGCGGCGGGGGGGGGGTCTCTGCCAAATGACCTTTTCCCATGAAGTCATATTGAAAATAATGGAGGAGCCCGAGTTAAGTGATTGCGTTTTATGAGCGCCGTTTAACTCGATGCGATATGAGATGACGAGATGACGTGGACGGGATAATAGTTGCTCTGTGGGAACACAGGGGGAGGCTCAGTCAAAGTGACACACTGAACCGGACAACAGTTGTTTGTCGCGCGGCCGGTTTCAAGTCGGACGACTCAGCCGCCGTGCACAATGGTGTTTCGACACGGCTTACTTTGGGGACAATTGAATTGTTTTCTGTCCAACAAAGTAAGCCGTCCGACCCACCGTGATATCGGTGTTTATTTCAGAGGCTCGAGACACTTAGGCCTCTTGCACCTTTAAACTCAGATCGTGTATACGACACGAATTAGCCGAGAGAGAGAGAGAGAGAGAGAGAGAGAGAGAGAGAGAGTTGCGTTGTGGGAACGTGTGTTCGCATCGGTTGAACAAAAAACGAGAGTATAAGTCATAAAAAAAGAACAAACACTTTCAATTTAACCCCTCAGAGTTCGACGACAACACAACACAACACAACACAACACGACACGACACAACAGCTCAACTTCTGCTCCGCCGCCGCCAAAAGAGAGAGATGGGACGAGGGAGGGAGGGAGGGAGGGAGGGACGGAGGGAGGCTGCTCTGTGGAGAGATCGAGAGACAGGAGAGAGGGAGATGGAGAGGGAGAGATAGGGAGGGAGGGATGAAGAGAGGGAGACATAGGGAGGGAGGCAGAGAGGGATGGAGGGAGGGTTGGATGGAGGGAGGGAGGGAGGGAGGGAGGGAGGGGGAGGGAGGGAGGCAGTGAGACAGACACACAAGTAGCCCCAACAGGCATCCTCGATCTTCAGGAAATCGGCTAATACCGGGGCCATGTGTGGCTCAGAGTGGAGGAGGAAGGGGAGGAGTGGGGTTGGCATGAGGAGTGTGTGTGTGTGTGTGTGTGTGTGTGTGTTGTGTGTGGTGTGTGTGTGGCCACAAGAGGGAAACGGGGCCACACTCAATCAGCCAATCACACGAGCCGACGCAGTGCGCCGCGGCTCGCACCCTATTGGACGGGCCGACTCTGCGCTCGGCGGCAGCCCTCGAATCAATAAGTCCACCGAGGCGTCCGTTAATTACGCCGCCGCCCCCTTATGCCCGATGATTTAGCCACTTTTAGCACACACACACACACACACACACACACACACACATCATACACACACAACACACAACCACCACCCCCTCCACTAATCACCCATCTCTATTCTGTCCATCCACAGCAAGATAGAAAACACAACACAACACACACCACACCAGCAGAGAACCACACACACACACACACACACCCACAACACACACACACACACACCACACACCCACCACGTTATATAAATACAACAAGAGTAAATCACAATGATTCTGCCGCCCGGGTCATAAACTTGGCTAAGTGCTCTCCCCGCGTGGCCCATCGGCCCGGCGGCTGACAGACAGTCTGTCAACCCAGGAGGGGAGACGGGTCCTTGGCTCGCTAGCTGGAGCGCCTTGTGTACCGGACACGTCGTCTCCCAGAAGCGGTACATTGTCGTACGGTGCTCCGTTCGGGCAATACTCAACACTCAAACATACTCAATAGTGCATTTCTATATTATTGTTTCCGTATGTTCAATGTTATGCACCAATTTTCACACACAAAACACATTCCTTGTTTGTAAAAACTAGGCCAATGTAATGTATCCTCTTTTTTTTGTGGAAGCAAATTGAAGCAAATAAATGTTTGTGTACTTTTGGACTTCTTTTTGATCATTTATTGATCGTTTCATTGCTAAAGTAAAACCGGCACACAAAAGTTAAAATCCACAAATAATACCTGAAAATCGTATCCCAATATTTGGGCCACAGAATCGTAACGTCCGGATCCCTGTCATGGAAAAAGCGCTAAAGATAGCTAGCGAGTTAGCTTTAATATATACTGTAATAAAATATAAATAATATAAATATTAAATATATATATATAAATATAAATATAAATAATATAATATAAAATATATATTATAATAAATATATAAATATATACAGTATATATATATATATATATAAGTACTGATAGTTATTTACAGCCACTGGAGGCTGTTTTTGTTGTTGTGTGTTGTGTTTGTTTGCCAGTTCGACATCGATCAAGGACAAATTAATTCAATTCAAAGTTTCATTGTGACAGAGCTGTAACTTTAACACAACATACGTACATCAATTATACACACACACAAATAACCCACACAAATTAACACAAACCAGTGCGCAAGGATGTGTTTTGTGACCGCTTGAAAAACATCGAGGAGTGATCGTATCTTGGCGTCTGTAATGTGAGGTACGTAATGTCGTTGGCATAAGGTAGGAGGGCTACACTTGTCCTTTTACGGACTCGATGGGCTCGGTACGAGACTACACCTAACTTCGTCATAATTACTGGTTTCGTTCCCAGTGGAAGACATCCCAACAGGGTACGATTGAGCGGCACGCATGCTAATAACTGCCCGATTTGACCCGCCGGTGACGTAACGGCGAGAAACGAGCGCTTGTTGTTTGTTTTGTCGAAGGGAAAATTAAGCCAATTTGGATTTGAAATGCGTTACACGCTTGTTTACGGAGTTCAGCGGCGGACACGTCTGGGGGATGAGCTGACAAGATGATTCACGGTCTCACGTCTCACGTCTCGTGTCTTAATGAGCGGTCAGCGCAGAGTGCACATCTTCAACCCGGCCCTCCAATCAACGCATTATGATTATGATTAATCAATAGACATACACGCTCTTTTTTTTTTTATTCCCAATTGTCTGGCCCGTGGTCATGTACTGTATGAGCTAATGATGACCGCACTGCCTGAGCACATGCCGGGAGGGGTCGGCGGCGGCGGCGGCGGGCGACTGATGACTGCTGTGCTGTGTGTGGAACTGGCCTGCCTCATAAAAATACCCGTTTTTCCTCTTGGTGCTGAAAGGTTAAGCTAGCCGTTGCCACAGAGGAACCTCGCTGTTGCTGGGCCATTGAGCTGTGGCAGCGCGCAACAACCGCACACACACACACACACACACACACACACGCTCACTCACAAATCTGTTAAACGTGGGCAG
>PIJE02002961.1:20171-23302 GCA_002895965.2 Coryphaenoides rupestris | reverse complement strand
ATACCCTGAACAGTTAGAAAGATCATCGAAGCCCCCCCCACCACCAAGAGGCCCACCACCACCACCACCACCACCACCACCTTTCTCCTCTACCTCCTCCACCTCCTCCTCCACCACCCATCCCTTCCCCCGTCCCTGTCGCCGCCCTCCCTGACTCCCTAACTGGGGAGAGGCGCATTGCCCCTCCGCCGTGTAACAAGACAAACAATGTCTGGGAAAACAAATGTCAGTCGGCTTTTATTTTTTTTCGCCTCCTCCCCAGCGAGTCGCTTTCCCACGAGCCGAGAGGAAACTCCTCTGGAGAGCGGAGGTCCTGGAGACAAGCCACGCCATCAGGCCCCCACGCCGAAGAGGGAGGCGGGGGGGGGGGGGGGGGGTGGACCTTCGCTGGTACACACCGAGGACAACCTTCACCTCCTCCTGATCCACCTCCACATTCTCCTCCTCCTCGGGGTCAGGGTCGACACACATAAGCCAGTAGCCCTCACATACTGTATGCATGCAGGTTACTGAAACTGCCCAGTGTTCACCTCACAGTCCCAATCCTCTGTGTTATCAAAAGCCTCCTGAATTTTTTTGGCCCAGCATTCGGGGATTTCCGCGTTGCGTCCGCATTCTGTCCTTCGATTGACTTCCAGAAGCACAATGTGGAAAAAAAAGGGTTCAGGGTTAGCGCGGGAACGCTGGGAGCGCCGGAGGGGCTCGGCAAGACGGGATGCGGAGGCGGAATCCACAACAATACACCCCCTCCTCCCTCCCTCCCCCTCCTCCTCCCCACCCGTCCCGCCCATCTCTTATCGAAACCGTCACCTGCCGACGGATGACACGAGAGTGACACTCAATTTTGCGCGCTCGTGACAGAGTGCGGCGCGGAGACGTCGTCGGGCCCGGAGACCGCGACGAAGCTACGGGTTTGTCTGTGTGTGTGTGTGTGTGTGTGTGTGTGTGTGTGTGTGTGTGTGTGTGTGTGTGTGTGTGTGTGTTGTGTGTGTATGTATGTGTGTGTGTGTGTGTGGGGGGGGAAACAATGGATGTCTGGGGCCGATTTCAGGGGCCCGAAAACAAAGACAGGATGACAAGGAGCCCGACGACAGAGGGAGAGAGAGAGAGAGAGAGAGAGAGAGAGAGAGAGAGAGAGAGAGAGAGAGAGAGAGAGAGAGAGAGAGAGAGAGCTCCAGCAACAGGATCTACAGCGCAGACGCCACGAAGAGGCGAAGGGGAACAACCAACACCCTCTTGCCAAAGAAAATCTCTCTCCGGCTTTTCCCGTTTCCTCCCGCCCTCCGCCCGTGAACAGATTTGTGAGTGAGCGTGTGTGTGTGTGTGTGTGTGAGCGTGTGTGTGTGTGTGTGTGTGTGTGTGCGTGCGCTGCCACAGCTCAATGGCCCAGCAACAGCGAGGTTCCTCTGTGGGCAACGGCTAGCTTAACCTTTCAGCACCAAAGAGGGAAAAACGGGTATTTTATGAGGCAGGCCAGTTCCACACACAGCACAGCAGTCATCAGTCGCCCCCCCCGCCGCCGCCGCCGACCCCTCCCGGCCATGTGCTCAGGCAGTGCGGTCATCATTAGCTCATACAGTACATGACCACGGGGCCAGACAATGGGAATAAAAAAAAAAAAGAAAGCGTGTTATGTCTATTGATAATCATAATCATAATGCGTTGATTGGAGGGCCGGGTTGAAGAGGTGCACTCTGCGGCTGACCGCTCATTAAGACACGAGACGTGAGACGTGAGACCGTGAATCATCTTGTCAGCTCAATCCCCCAGACGTGTCCGCGCTGAACTCCGTAACCAAGCGTGTAACGCATTCAAATCCAAATTGGCTTAATTTTCCCTTCGACAAAACAAACAACAAGCGCTCGTTCTCGCCGCTACGTCACCGGCGGGTCAAATCGGGCAGTTATTAGCATCGCGTGCCGCTCAATCGTAACCCTGTTGGGATGTCTTCCACTGGGAACGAAACCAGTAATTATGACGATAGTTAGTGTAGTCTCGTACCGACGCCCATCGAGTCCGTAAAAGGACCAAGTGTAGCCCTCCTACCTTATGCCAGACCGCTTTAATTGGACGTACCTCACATTACAGACGCCAAGATACGATCACTCCTCGATGGTTTTTCAAGCGGTCCACAAAACACATCCTTGCGCACTGGTTTGTGTAATTGTGTGGGTATTTGTGTGTGTGTTAAATTGATGTACTGTATGTGTGTGTTAAAGTTACAGCTCTGTCACAATGAAGTACTTTGAATTGAATTAATTTGTCCTTGATCGATGTCGAACTGGCAAACAAACACAACAACAACAACAAAAACAGCTCCAGTGGCTGTAATAACTATCAGTACTTATATATATATACTGTATATATTTATATATTTATATTTATATATATATATTTATATTTATATTATTTATATTTATATATATATTTATATTTATATTATTTATATTTATATACAGTATATATTAAAGCTAAATAGCTAGCTATCTTTAGCACTTTTCCATGACTAATCGTGACAGGGATCGGACGTTACGATTCTGTAGGCCTAAATATTGGGATACGATATTCAGGTATTATTTGTGCGATTTTAACTTTTGTGTGCCGGTTTTACTTTAGCAATGAAACGATCAATAAATGATCAAAAAGAAGTCCAAAAGTACACAAACATTTATTTGCTTCAATTTGCTTCCACAAAAAAAAGAGGATACATTACATTTGGGCCTAGTTTTTACAAACCAAGGAATGTTGTTTTGTGTGGGAAAATTGGTGCATAACATTGAAACGGATGCAAAATAGAAATGCAATTGAGTATTTATGTTTGAGTATTGCCCCGAAGGGAACCGAACGACAATGTACCGCTTCTGGGAGACGACGTGTCCGGTACACAAGGCGCTCTAGCTAGCGAGCCAAGGACCCGTCTCCCCTCCTGGGTTGACAGACTGTCTGTCAGCCGCCGGGCCGATGGGCCACGCGGGGAGAGCACTTAGCCAAGTTTATGACCCGGGCGGCAGAATCATTGTGATTTACTCTTGTTGTATTTATTATACGTGTGTGTGTGTGTGTGTGTGTGTGTGTGTGTGTGTGTGTGTGTGTGTGTGGTTCTCTGCTGGTGTGTGTGTGTGTGTGTGTGT
>PIJE02002961.1:12671-15171 GCA_002895965.2 Coryphaenoides rupestris | reverse complement strand
TAGCATGTCGACGCGAACAAGTCAGCACTGACAAGTCGACGGTAAGCGCGCTAACACGTCGGAGCGCTCACACGTCGGAGCAAACGTGTCGACGCGAACGAGTCGATGCTGAACAAGTTGCCACTGACAAGACACCGCTAAGATGTTGACGCTAAGATGTTGACGCTAAGATGTTGACGCTAACAAGTTGATGCGAACACATCGGTGCAAACAAGACGCCGCGAACAAGACGCCGCTAACACATCGGTGCAAACAAGACGGCGCTAACAAGTCGACGCGAGCGTGTCGACACTGAGGTTAATTGAAGTCTAGACAGTGTCCAGACGCGCCGCGTCCCGATGTCATAATGTGTCCACCGGTGGCCATCTGAGTCCGGACAACAAAACCACAGAGCTGAGGATCCTCTTTTGAAATGCAAACGTCTCCTGGTGGGTTGAGCCTCGGTGTGTGTGTGTGTGTGTGTGTGTGTGTGTGTGTGTGTGTCTGTGTGTGGGTGTGTGTGTGTGTGTCTGTGTGTGTGTGTGTGTGTATGTATTGGAGGCGGGGCTGCAGCTGCTGGCGATGACATCATCACCGCCACACAGGAGGAGGGGGAGGGGGAGGGGGAGGGGCATGCAGCCAAATGTAAATGAAACGTCTTCCTGTGTCTCTTCTACCTCGCTCTCTCTTCTCTCTCACTCTCAGGGGGGCGGGGGGAGGGCAGTGATTGACAGGCAGATTATAAGGAGTAGTATGCTGTAGTGTAGAAACAAACTCCGCCTTTTTCCTCAAAGTCCCGCCCCCGGGAGGATGATGTGACGCATGGATTCTACTTCCTGCTCAAATAATATCGCAGCAGCGGGGGAAATGAGAGGCTCTTAAAAATCATTCAATCTTCATCATTGAAATAGGACTTGTCATGTTTGAATCAACACAGCAATGTGTACTTACAGCATATAAAGCGTTTTTTATTTTAATTGACTTTTTTTTTTACTGCCTTTTATAATTGTTCTATCTTTTCTATTTCTCATTCCTGCTGCTTTGTTTACTGTAATTATCGTAATTGTTGCAAATATTCTGATTCTGATCCAATTCATGTCGTCTGTGGTATTCTTTTGCACATCTCACTGCACATCCTGTATATTATATTCTAGTTCATATTCTAGTTCTTACAGTATAATCACTGAGGCTTTGAAGTACGATGCTCTATCAGTAGCAGTTCTAAAACGCTATCCATTTCCGCGCGTATCAGGAGTTCTGCGCGGAGACGAGTCGCCGGTTTATCCTCCTCCTCCTCCTCTTCCTGCTCCTCTTCCTCCTCCTCCTCCTCCTGCTCTGCTGCCCTCAGTTCACTGGTTTCAATCGTCACCCAGGTATCCATTTTCTCTTTTTTATTTTCTCCCTCCCTCCCTCCCGGCCGCCCTGAGCTCTGCGGCGTCGTGTCAGAGATACAGCGACCAAAACACTGTAGTCAGCGAGGAAGTGATTACAAAACTGATGCTCGAAATTCGCCATAAAATGAAAATCAATATTTCCACAAGTTGCTGCAACACGAGAGATAACCTTCATTGATTTTCCCCCCAGACTTAGGCCTTTAGGAGATAAAATCTAATATAAATTTTCAGCCCCCACGGATTTGGATCAGAGAGGAGCAGCAGCAGAACGATAAGTTGCACGGCCATCCCTCAATGTTGGATTTCTTCCTCCACGCTCTCTCTCTCTCATTCTCTCTCTCTCTCCCTCCTTCTCTCTCTCTCCCTCCCTCTCTCTCTCTCTCCTCCGCTCTTCCGAGCCGGAGCTTTGCTATTTATAATTGGTCCTGTGTGAGCGGCGGCGGCAGCGGCGGCGAAAGCTTCTATCGGGAATCTGTTCTAATTTTTATTACTGAGGAGGCTAAAGCCTGTTCCAGATAATTTGGAAATTTCAGGGGGAATTGTGATAGAGCTGATGGCGGGAACCGGACCGGGGTACCGGGGGGCCGGGGGACCGGGGGGCCGGGGGGCCACAGGGCTAACCTGTAATAGCCTCCGTGGCTCCGCTGATTAAATGTTGCCAGAGATGAAAGACCTGCCATCGCCCGCAATAAATTAACCAATCACACAAATCCCAAGTCGCTGCTAATCCCTCCTTGATACCATGATCCTATGATCAGCTGAAGGAGGTGAAGAAGGAAGTGGCTTGTGACACTCTCTCTCTCCCCCTCTTTCTCTCTCTCTCTCTCTCCTCTCTCTCTCTCTCTCTCTCTCTCTCTCTCTCCCCCTCTTCTCTCTCTCTCTCTCTCTCTCTCTCTCTCTCTCTCTCTCTCTCTCTCTCTCTCTCTCTCCTCTTTCTCTCTCTCTCTCTCTCTCCCCTCTTTCTCTCGCTCTCTCTCTCTCCCCCTCTCTCTCTCGCTCCCCCCTCACTCGCCCATGTAAACATCCAGCTAATGATCTCACCGCTGACCAGGGTGGGCTCGGGTGAAATCGATATGAGCATTGGTGGGGGATCACTCCCCTCTCTCTCTCTCTCTCTCTCTCTCTGT
>PIJE02002960.1:42500-50785 GCA_002895965.2 Coryphaenoides rupestris | reverse complement strand
GAAGGATAAACGCGACGGTGGCAGAAGAATAAAACGTGTGATTGAATTGAAAGAGACTAAAGACCTACAGGTAGGCAAAGCAGGATCAATTGAGCGTGAAGGGGAGACTGAGAGACGCTTAATAAATAGAAAGGAAGAGAGAGAGAGTGATCGAGAGAGAGAGTGAATGAGACTAGCCGGTAAGCTCCAATGAAAGCACCGGGAGAGGCAGAAGTGAAGGATCGAGGAAAGGAAAATGGGAATCAATGGGGTGAGGTGGGGGAGGCGGCAGGGGAGATTTTCAGCAGGGGGCCATTTCACTCAAAGTCCTGAAAGTGAAAAAGAAACATTCAGAATCACTCTCTCTGTCTCTCTCTCTTTCCTCTCCTCTCGTCCCTTTCTTTGAGATCCATTACGTTTTCGTTCCCATCTATTTCCCTATTCCGCTTGCATAGTAAGCAAAGAGAAATGGAAACACCTTGAAGATGTTCTCTCTTTTCTATGAAAGCCCAGAGCCCCATCTGGGGATAATATGAAATATTATGTAACCCTCTTCACAAAGGACTTTATGCGGGGAGCCAAAGGTAATATGCGAGATGGATTTTAGGAGGGGAAAAGACAAACATTTCACTTTGCCGAAGGACGGGATGGCGTTTTGAAACCAATAACCTGGCCCATTCATCTGTTTGGTTATGTACTTTTTTAAGATTGCTTGCCAACACACTAACTCAGCATTTTGTATCCATAAGAAAGAATTATGCACCATAAAAGTTGAGTCAAGCCCAAAACGCTCGCTAGGGCATCGGCGAGTGAACGTACAGTAGGTCTGTGCACAAATCTGATACGTTCCTCATACAATGTTCTTGTTGAGCGAAATCACACTCGGCAGTAAGAGAGATAATACAGTTAATCACACGGTCACTTACACACTGACATTTGAACGTGTGGTACACATATGGTATATTGTACACATATCATTTCTCACCACCAGTCATACGGCGTGCAATCTTCTCTGTCTACGCATATGGATAAGCGTGCAGAGCATGTTAAATGGTCAATGGATTGCACTTTTATCCAAAGCGTGAGCAGTATTGCCTCACATTCATCCATTCATACACCGACGGCGGCGGTGTCAACCATGCAAGGTAACAACCAACACGTCAGGAGCAGGTAGGGTTCGCTATCGGGTGGGTACTTCGGTATCGGGCCGATACACAACTTCAGGAATTCGGAATCGGGAAGAACAAAATGGTTTCAGAACATCTCTGCCACCCTGCCACTGGTGCCGGAGATGTGGGATTCTATTCAAACTGTGCTTTTAATGCATGCCAGTGCATCACTGTTTTACCCCTATTATTGTATATTTTTCAATTGTGTGTGTGTGTGTGTGTGTGTGTGTGTGTGTGTGTGTGTGTGTGTGACAGACAGATTCCTGATGAAAGTGGCTGGGGGCAATTCTGCAGCCAATAAACAGACAAAAGGGTAATATAACTGACCAGCGGCGGGCTGCAATGACAAACCCGGCGAGTTCCGCGCCTCCAGCGGTCTTCTATAAAAACCGTTTGAGTTAGCGGCGCGGGGGGAGCCTTTTTACGGCGGCGACTACACGCCATCGCCCGAGTCAGATTGATTATCCTGCAACGGGGGGGTCAACATGTGTGGAAGATGTTTGGTGTGGGGCGGGTGGAGGGGCTATAGAGGGGCATCAGGATCACGTCAGTCATGTGGTAAACCATGCGGTGATTTGTTAAATAAATGGATCAAAGCTCCCGAGGTCATCCATCATCGGTGTGCTCATCCGTGGAGAATCTGGAGAATCCCGCTCGCAGAATTCCCATTTAGCAGCTCCGGTGGGGGGGGGGGGGGGCCAAGAGGGAAGACACTCTCCAGCCTAAATGAACGTTTGCTCATTTTAAATCCGATACTCCGATTCTCTACGAGTCTCCAAGCGCTGACGTTTTGTTCCTCCAAAACATACACGAACTCCCCACCCCACGCTCGTAAAAAAACGCTCGTCAAGTACAGAGAAGAACGTGGACGTCTTACAGTATTAACGCCTCGCCACGCCACAAAGTCGTCGTCGGCGGCGGCACAGCGTGGGAGAGCGGGTGTGCGCAAAAAAGGCGTCTGCGTCATCAGCGTTTCTCGGAGGAAAACAGGTTGTCGTGAACGTGAGGGAGGGGGGGGGTCTTCAACGCAGCTTTCCAGAAATCATGGCGTTGTTTATGCCGCCGTTATTTTGTACTCACTGTTTTCTGTTTTCCTCTCTCTCTCTCTCTCTCTCTCTCTCTCTCTCTCTCTCTCTCTTCTCTCTCTCTCTCCTCTCCTCTCCTCTCCTCTGCTCTCTCTCCTCTCTCCTCTGCTCTCTCTCCTCTCCCCTTTGCTCTCTCCTCTCTCCTCTCTCCTCTCTCCTCTCTCCTCTCCTCTCTCCTCTCTCCTCTGCTCTCTCCTCTCCCCTCTCCTCCTCTGCTCTCTCCTCTCCTCTCTCGTCTCCTCTCTCCTCTCTCCTCTCTCCTCTCTCTCCTCTCTCCTCTCTCCTCTCCTCTCTCCTCTCCTCTCTCATCTCCTCTCCTCTCTCCTCTCATCTCTCCTCTCTCGTCTCCTCTCTCCTCTCTCCTCGTGATGCTCAGGCCTAGCGAGCTTTGTCAGTGTTATCGCTAAACGACGATGATTAAAAAGTCAGCGTCGTTACCCAGCAGCCATCTTTCCCGATGGTATTAATTTACGTCGTTTCTCCCGCAATGTCGCCGGTCTCGTCTGACTGTCGTGCCGTCGATACGATTCATTATTCATGCGTCTCGTGTTTTTTTTTTTCATTTTTAAATATGTTGGTAAGGTCGAAAGGTCCTTGGCAATGCTGCCGCGTGATGTAAATGAATTACGTCGTCGTTACGTTAACGACCGTCATCATCCGTGATGCGTTACGACGCCGTGACACGCGGCAGACGTCAGCCGGTGAACCACCAAGTGCTCGTAAAGCGACGAGAACACGCGACGCCATGAGAGTCTGTTGACGTCGTCGAGTGCGTCGACGTTTGACTTTGAAAGGGTTTTAATTTGAGTTATTCCGACGCATTTTACTGCCCCCCCCGCTCACATCCAGTAAAGGCCCCCATTCAAAATCCAACTCCACCCATTGTTCTATTCGTTATTTCATTATATTATGTTATACCAACGATTTTGCCGCAGCGAGAGTGAGTCAGGAGAGACACCCGCGATCAGGGACATCGTCAGTCTTTGTGTCCCCCAAGAGACATTGAGACGTCGGCCAGGGACGTGTGTTCACAATGAGTCTAAAGAGCATCTATTGGATGGGCGGGGGGTTGATCACACGGCCGTGAAATATAAGATAAGATAAGATAAGATAAGATAAGTTATGAGATATGAGAGAACTTAATTAATCCCGAAGGAAATTCTTGTGCCAGGTTGCATAGCAATAGAATAAGACAACAGAGAAATAAACAGGAGAGTAATACAAATAGAATCACACATTTACAAATTGATATTCAGTCCGCAAAAACAATTTGGCAATAATTGAAGTGTAATAAAACGGTAAGAAACATGTAAATATTGAAGCAAGCATCCGAAAAACTGCACCCAAAAGCCCGGGTAGGTGTGAAAATGATCCCAGAAGTGTTTCTAAAGTGAAATTCTCATCTAATCAACCCAGCTTGTGTTTTCCCATCACGTCATTTTTTTTTTTAAAAGCTGGAAAAGATAAAGAAAGTTTGACAGGAGCGGCGAGAGCAGCGGCTCTCGTGTTTCTTCATCCAGCGAACCCAAGCGGCTCGGCGACGACCTCAATCACAATGTGCCGCATACGAGGACAAAAGAGTCCGCTGAAGGGTCAGGACGGCGCACCGTTCTGGGGGTTCAACGGCCCGGCGGAGGAAAAGGTTCTGGGATCCATCCCCCAATTCTTAACCCCAATTTATCCCCAAAGCCGCTCCACGATGACGTACCGCAAAGTGTACCGCGGATAAAAAGGCTCGGCCAAAGGGTCAGGAAAGTGTTGTGTTTTGAGTGTTAAACTACCGAAGCACAAAGGGTTGTGGGCTCCGTCTCACCTCCGCCCGACTGAGGGGCTATCTACTGAGTGCAGGTTGTCCGTGTGCAAATGTTTCATCTGATTTTTTTGAACGTTACTCAAAGGGATTTCCGCGGACATTTTTGTGGAAACTGCGTTGGCCAAGGTCTCCCGTGTAAATCCGTGATCTAAATGAGACAAACCGGGTTCAGTGAAGGCTAAATAAAAAGTGAAAAAAAACCCACAACCTGCTCCACAAAGACGTGTTTGCAGGACTTTACCGGACAAAGGGACGAGCTGAAGTCCTAACAGCCTGTATCGCCGCGAAGCAACGTGCGTAGGTAGCCTGTTAGCGCGCCGCCACAACAACAACAATGTTAATATTAATTGCCAAATTTAAAAAAAAAAAAAAAACCCACCTGCCTAATGATTGGTGGGAGGATGATGGAAGGCGGAGAAATGAGTTGTGATATGAGTTGTGATAACAAAGCACTCGGCTCTGAAGAAGTTGTTCTGGCTAATGGGATTGACAGGACACACACACACACACACACACACACACACACACACACACACACACATGGACGCTGACAAGACAGATTACCTCCGCTGTCTGACGGCCCACCCAGCGGCAGGCGAGGTTTATGAAAACAGCGAGCCCACCCAATGTGAATCGAGGACAACTTTTGGCGAGATAACGATTTGATAAACAACGGCCGACAACATTGTGAAAGAGGGACGGTTTTTTTTTTACGCGCCGAATCTCGACGCGATCGCTCCCGGACGCTTCAATGTCATCGTGCGGTTTTTGTCGCGCCGAGACGTTAAGTTTAAGTCTTCCGCGTCTTTCATCGAGGAGATACTGAGACGGGGGGGCTCGCCTGTGAGCTTTTTCCCTTGGTACAGGAATACGGTGAAAATGTTGACCTGATTGACCTCTCAGTTTCCTCCAGATCTATACTAGCCGGCCCACAGCCCCAGGTCAGGACGCTGGCTCTTTGACCGATTTGTATTGCCGTGCTAGTGAACACACACACACACAAACACACCCACCACACACACACACACCAACCCCTTTGCCGATGAGCTGTGGGAGCGCTTGAGCTTCTGCCAGAAAACACAACCGCTTTTCATGGGATTTCTCCAAACTTTCGAGGAGACTGTGGTTCACACGTCAACGCTCAAAAGTGCTGCATTCTGGGTAAGGAACCAGATGTACCGAGGAAGCAGAGTACTGCACATGAAGAAAGGTCAAACCGAGGGGCTAACGAGACCATCCCGACCACCTCTCCAAAACCCGAAGGAACCGTGAGAAGAGCAGGGAACATGGGTGCTGGCTAGATACTGTCGATGTTATGTGAAGACAAAATAACAGCACGAGCCGGCTTGATGATATAGAGTTCACAGGTCAAAGGTCATACGGCGCCTGAGGAATGTCGACAGTACGGCCCTGTCGATAATATAGGCCATTAACTTTTAATCCGTCTAAGTTAAAAAAAAACAACAACGGCGTTATCGTGACGGCAGTATTGTGTTACAACTGTGCGACTACTATTTTGTATTTACGAAGTGTCTCTCTTGCTCAAGGATGCCGAGAGCGTGAGCGCTGGTGGATCGAACCCAGTAGCTCTGGACTGGGAGTCCAACACCCTGAAGGCTCCTGCCTCCGTATTGATCTGTCTGGGTGTCTCAGCTCCATCCTGGGGCCCAAACAGGAACACATAAATCTGGCCGCCGCGCCGACCTCCACGACAACCAACTCCTGGACGCTGAGAAGAGAAGAGATTCACGGCGTTGCCTTCAGAACGTGTCCTCCGTGATTCTCTGGCTGTTCTACTACAGTACATGGAGGATTCACAGTTAATAGGAAATTCCATTCAATATGCTAATTCTGCTAATCATTTTTTCCCATTTGCGGTACACTGCATATGCATTTATATATTTGGTTCATTTCTCGATTGTTTCACTTTCTCTATAGAGCTTGGGAATCACAATGATATGTGACGAATCAAAAGGGTTTTTTTTTTTTCCCATAAGAAGCCCTATTAGCTGGTTCCTCAATTTAATCAGGACTGGGATTATATTGTCTCTCGGAGTCTAAGTCTGAATTAGATCTTCTAGTCTACGGCGCCTGCAATAGGCTTAGACTATTAGACTATTAGACTATTAGACTGTTAGACTATTAGACTATTAGACTAGTCAATTGTGATCATACGACCATAAAATGTATTTATAAAAAAAGTATAATAAAAAATCATGGTACCCAAATCTGTTACCCAAGCAACAGTTGTACCACTTGTAATGATACATAATAAAAAATAATCTGAATAAAGAAATGCGAACAATAATGCTCCACTTTGTATTTGATATACAATTTAAAAACGCTCTCAAAGAGGTACAACTCTGAATCCGTTCGCATACATGTCCTGCATCTGCTTGATATTCAGAGGCCCCGTAACAAACATCGCCGACGAAGGATATATTTTTCGTGGAATCTGTGTCTGTCCAAAAAACGTAACAGAAAGAAACGTGTTCAGGGATTTCACAAATGTCGGTATAGTGTTTCAAGAGCTTTTACAGCGGGAACTCGGCGCACATTGTAAAGTTGTATTAACGCTTCGTCTTCGGGGGAACACGCGTAAGAACAGCCTTTCTGCCGCCGGCCGGGCGCTCGGGGAGCTTGATTTAATAACCTTTATTGTAAAAGCAATTTTCCCCCGCAAAGAGGGGGCTGTGCGTTCGTCGGTCCTCAATATGCAAAGGAGGGGCGAGCAGAAGCGGAAGCAGACGCAGAATCCCATTTCCATAAGCTTCCCTCCATTCAACAACTTTCCTTTAACGTTGACTTTTTCCTCCTTTTTCTCTCCCCTGGAACGACCACACTGTGGAATTAATTATTCATTTGGCCGCTTGCCCGCCACACCGGCCCAGATGTGCGGCGGCGGCGGCGGCGGCGGCGGCGGCGGCGGCGGCGGCGCGGTTCTCGCACCGTCTGCTGGCGGAGAGAACACATCGTCACGCCTGGGAACCGTTCTCCGATGCTCCGAGGTGCTTCTGGTGCTGGCCACACCTGCCCTGAATGGTAACTGCTGCATTTGTCATCCAAAGCGGCCCCGTCGTTGACCTCCCAGGAACCTGAGGAGAGGAACCCACGGCCCCCCCCCCCCCCACCCCGCCCCCCGCCCCCCCCGGAGGACCAGTAAGGAACTGGTGGTGGTGACCCAGATATATTGCTCTGAAGGTTAAGGCAGAAATCTTCTCTGTTTCCATGCGAGGTCCTTAATCAGCCCTTGATGGGAGGTTGACATTGTTTGTCGATTTGATCGGGTTGTCGACTTCCTTAGACGCTTCCTGAGACGCTTGATTGGTCAATTACGGCAGAATCTGCATTCGTTTTGGACCCGTCTGCCCCTGACTGATCAGAACACTTCGCTATCGACCCGTCAGAACAGCTGGATCGGTTGATTGACAGCTGACTGTTGACGCGTGTTATTAAAGGACGACTTCAGGATTTTTCCAACCTGGACCCTATTTTCCCATCATTTTGGGGTCTCACTGACGATTGCAGACAACAATTTCACAAATTGTCTGAGAAGTGAGCGTGAATGCAGCCGCGGAACGTCTTTGGGGCGACGCTGCCTGTCCACCTACGTCCTCCAAAGTGCTCGTTTTAGTCACTGACACGCTCTGATTGTTAGCAGCGTTCGACAACATCTCTGGAAAGGATCCTTTCACCTGATGCAGTCCGTTTGTTATTGTGTCTTTAACTATTAACACGCGAGAATACTCGCTTTTATTCTCCGTAGTCATAGATTCACCGTGTCTCAAATTCCCCACAAAGGGACGAACAAACTCAAACTCAAACAAATTCAAAAGATTGAATAAAAAAAGAACAAACCTGAAGGAACGACAAACTTCTGTGTACTTCACTGCATGGGTGAGTACATATGGATTTCTATTCGGAATACAGCGTGTTCAGCAGCGTGGCTTTGAAGGCACGGCCACAGGAGGCTGGGTTTTATGAAGTCGAGAGGCCGGCTGGGGGTACGAGAGGCCGGCTGGGGGTACGAGAGGCCGGCTGGGGGTACGAGAGGCCGGCTGGGGGTACGAGAGGCCGGCTGGGGGGTACGAGAGGCCGGCTGGGGGTACGAGAGGCCGGCTGGGGTACGAGAGGCCGGCTGGGGGTACGAGAGGCCGGCTGGGGGTACGAGAGGCCGGCTGGGGGTACGAGAGGCCGGCTGGGGGGTACGAGAGGCCGGCTGGGGGTACGAGAGGCCGG
>PIJE02002960.1:30000-32500 GCA_002895965.2 Coryphaenoides rupestris | reverse complement strand
GAAGCAGCCAAGTGTCAGAGAGTCTGCTTTATCAGGGTGAGTTAAGAGGAGCTGGGGTGTGTGTGTGTGTGAGTGTGTGTGTGTCCCTGAGTGTGTGTGTGTGTGTGTCTGAGTGTGTGTGTGTGTGTGTGTGTGTGTGTGTGTGTGTGTGCGTGAGTGTGAGTGTGAGTGTGTGTGTGTGTGTGTGTGTGTGTGTGTGTGTGTGTGTGTCGACAAATGCAGAGGCAGCATAATAGCTCGGCTCTTCACCCTCGCTGAGCCAAAAGTTACTGGGAGTTCGATCCGTTCCAACGTTCACCCGCTGCTATATGACAAAATAGCAGTAAATAAATAAAGCGTCATAACTTACACAACCTTTTAACAACCTTTGCAAAAAATAAAATTGATCCATAACTGCCCCCATCCGCTGCATGTAGGATCTCAGAGAGAGAGAGAGCGGGAAAACAGCTGAAGAATGAAAACAAGCAACGAAAAAAAAAAAAAGCCTCCACCAATTGAGCGTCTGACCTGCGACACTTCAGGCGCCTGCGATCGGCGGACGAGACGATGGATTCCCTCGACCAATCGGGGGGAAGAGGTGCGCTGATTGGTCAGAAAGCAGACGCACACGGACGCATTTCACTCACTTAGCAGGCGGACGGCGGATCCATCGCGTAGCGGCAATTAAATCCCGCCTACGGCCGCTTTAATAAAGTCCCACGTCATCCCCGGTGTTGTGTATACGCGGTCCAACAGTCCACCCCGCAGCACAAGGCCGTCGCGTATCGACTCCACGGCGGCCAAAACGGAATATATATTCACCGCAGTACTTCGTTCCCGGGGAAAAAAGTAGGTCTCCGTTACCGCCGCCGTCGCCGCGTAACTTTGCGTTATTATTCGCGTGCCACGGCCCCATTTGAATTCAAACTCGAAATGAATAATGAAGCACATATTTATCTATTTAGCGAAGCGCTGCCAGTCACGGTGACACGGCCGTACATTATGCAGATCGGAACGCGGCCCGCGACACGGAGCGCGTTGACGTCCACCCGCGGTGACGGTTCCATTTAGAGCGGGAGAAGCTGTCGTTGTGCGGCGACGCAGTGATTTCCTTCGGGTACATTTGCGTCACTTTCGTTAAAGTTAATAATAACACTAATCAGAAAAAAATAAATAAAACGGCGCCGAAGGAAGCGCGCGGGTTTCAAACTCGAGCGAGAGTCCGCCGCGACGGGCCGCTCCTCTCCTCGGCGGACTCCGAGGTCAAACCCGGCGAGGTTAATATCGTTTACGAAATTGGCCTTAAAATGAACGCCCGTATTCATATGAGAAGAACCCAAAAAATTGGGGATGTGACCGAATGCCGGCGATGATGGAGGTTGATGGAGAGGAGCGGGTGAAGGGGGTCCTCTCCAGAGACGAGGCTCCGTGTAATTACAACTCCGTCCCCGGGTGACGGGACCCCCCCCCCCCCCCGGTGCGCCGAGACAATCACAGCGTCGCCAAGGACACACAAGGTGGCCGACGCCGCCGCCACAGATCACATAGCGGCGGTAATATCCTGATTAGTATATTATAGTTACGAGGACTGGGACTTCCTGGTGCTTATTGGCTCATTAAATATCGTAATAAGCACATGAGAAGCCAAACAAATCGAAGATAAAGACACGGCCGTGGGGTTAATAACTAATCAAACATTGAGGTCAATAATTGGACAAATAACTAATGTAGCCGCTCCATGACGAACAGCTCGGAATGCAGAATTGCATCCGAACGACGTTCTGTTTGTTTGTTTGTTGGTTAATTTGTTGTTTCTGTAATAAAACGTCTCATTTTTTGGCACAGCGAACGTTTTCTGCATAAAACGCCAAAAGGTGCGCGACCTTTTCGCCGCCATTTCTTTTATTTATTCATTTCATCATTTATTTATTCATTCATGTTCGGGCTTAGCCTGTAACTCCCGGAAATTAATGTGGCCCTCGTCTGTATTTATATTACATATCCATAGGGGCTTTGGGGAGCCGCATTATTCATTAATAAAAGCAGCGCGCCAAATCGAATCAAGCGTTCCGCAAAACGGAACAAATGCGAGAGAGAGAAAAAAGGCGGCGAAGGGAAATAAAGACGAAATAAACGGAGGCCGACGTGAAAGGAGACGAGCAAAGTCCAAAGAGGTCGCCTGCGGTGTCGTTCCCCCCGACTGAACTAAACAAAAGACGTCGATGAACGTAGTTTACGGTCTTCCTTCACGCGTCGCCTACGAAATGAGGTCACATCAGGACACTTTAAATATTTACCATCCTCACCGAGCTCCCTCCCGCCGCCGTCCGAAAGCGTCGTACCGGCTATCCATCAGACAGCTGCCATTAAGGACCAGGCGGGGGGCTTCACGCGACCTTTTGCCCTCACGACGACCGGGCCTACCCTGCGCCCCGCGCCCCCGGTCACCTCTTCAATGGCCTCCGCGGGGCCAGGGAGGGCGGCGAGGGCATAATCACCTTTATATTTTGTATCGGACACA
>PIJE02002960.1:10000-12500 GCA_002895965.2 Coryphaenoides rupestris | reverse complement strand
GATATAGATCACTGCCAACTGTTATTTAGTTCGTATTGATGTTTCTTTTCGTCCGGATCGATACCGTTATATTGCACGCATTTCATATTCTTTTGGAGTTTTTTTTTTTAATCAATTTGTTAGATATAGAAATGTTACCTCTGAAAAAACGTCTTGAGATTTATTGGTCAGAATACATTGTAAAATGAGCATCCATCCTGAGGTTGAACCTCGTCGAATATGTAGGAAGCGCGGAGCGGCTACACGAAGCTAAAGTACGCATTACAATAAAGCGAATAGATTTTCCGTGCTCACATGACCGGCAGAAGGGTTCATCAATAATGAACGCGTGCTACCTGCCCGCCGTCCGTGACTTAATGCATAGTCATGTTTCCCCAACCTTGTTATTCATGAGGAACATTTATTGCTAAAAACCAACTATTGTAAACGGCTGTCGATGCGGCGGCGGCGGCGGCGGCGGCGGCGGGTAAAGATAAAACCGCGTTATATAACAAAGTCCCCTTTTTTTTTAAGCGGCGGGCCGGACCACAACATTATGTGTGCGCGCGCTCCGGCGGCTGCTGTGGGTTTTGCTGAACCTGTTTACGTCGCAAATCCCAGCCCCGGCGTCAATTAGCGCGCCCCCCCCCCTGAATTGCACGTATTAGCGGGTAATGGCGGCAATTACGTACGGATTGCACGCTGCCGGCGGATTGATTGCAAACAAACACGCGCGCGCCGGCGAGCCGCCGTGAGACGGAGCCACGCCGCGCCACCGCCGACGACCGAGCTAATAGGTTGAAATGCGGTTCGCTCGGCGGTTCGTGTGCCGTTTCTCATGTTCCGGAGCACAATATGTTTGCACCGAATAGGTAATTAAGAACATTGGGAATGCATTTTAAAAGGGTGCACCGACTCCGGTGAGAGCAGGGAAATAAATACAAATAAGAGGACGCGTATTGCACCTTTTTCAACTTTTTTTCTTGATTTATATTTACAGCGGAAAGGTGTTCATTTGTCACTTCATCTCCACAAAGGAGACGGCTGTTTGCTCGCCAACAGATCAACAAATCACATTAGGCTGACACAACACGACTGATGCAGGATTCAGATGAACCCGAATCGTTCCTTGAAGGAGACGCGACCGTCGCCAGGACTACAGTAACGTCCGAACAATCCGGTGTGTCGATAAAGTTTTGAGACGTGCGTCTTAATGCACCACCCGACGGCATACAGCGACTTATAGCGACGGTTAATTCACCCTCACAACGACATCTACAATCTTGTTTGTTTGTACTTCTACTGTAGAACTGTTGGTTTGTAGAAATTGGTTCCAACGCTGCTAGGGGACCGCGGTGGCTTATGGGTAACGTAGGAAGAGCACCGTAGTTTATGTGCAGTGACTTACAGAAGAAAGATGCTTCCGTGTTGTTGTCTCCTAAATCTGTTCGTGATACCATGCAGGCTATGAGCTAAAAATAATAGCACTTAGTAGCCGGCGATGAACACACACACACACCACACACACACACACACACACCGCAGGAGGAGAATTATGGGAAATGGCCGACATAAAGGATCGTTCAGACGAGGCCGAAACATAAGCGGCGACTCCGAGCGAGCGGACGGTAGCGCCGCGCTGACCTATTTCCGCGGGAAACGAATCCTCCGGTGACAGCGATCTGAAACGCCGGCTCAGGAGGGGGGACCTTTGGCCGCCGTCTGGCGAAAAAACACAAGAAACGATGTTTTGGGATCCGAGACATCATTTGTCGTTTTTGCCGCGGCGGCTCCGTCCGTCTGTTTCGGCGCCGAAAGGTCACCGGGTCTAATCTGGGACGCCTGGACGGGCCCCCCCCCCCGGCGGCGGCGCGTTCACGTGGGCGACCGCGTGAGCGAGTTGTGCGGCGCAAACGGGTCGACTCTTAAACCTTCACTTTATCGATCTGCAAACGGCGACGGAGGGGTGTTGGAAGTTGGACCGCGGTGGTTGTCGAGTCCGGGGACTGAATATCTTACCCCAAAATATTATACTGTATATACATTTATACATTTGCCAAATATCTGTCGACCCACAATTGGTTCTGCTGCTATGCTGCCCTGCGGCTCGACCTGCCGGAGTTCTGCTGCTGTCCTGGAGCTTTGTCTCTCTCTCTCTGCTGTTCTGTAAGTTAAGTTGTCCTGAAATGGTTTGTCTCCTTTTGTTGAACTGTAATCTACTAATCTGTTTCTATTTGCTGCCCGTGTCTGTGTTCTACTTTAACTGCAAATAACGACTACAACGTGACTATTGTTGTACATTTGTTTTAATTTGTATTTTAGCTGCCGACTTGACACCCGGGCGAGGGACTTGCAGATGAAAACTGGACTCCTGGCTAATTCTGACATATTTGCAATACTGTGTATTAATATGCACTGTCCCTGACAAATAAAGGAAATCAATAAAATAAAATGTTATTTATTCATTCGGTGGACATAAGCAGCAGGGGAGATCCGGGCGGTGCAGGCAACGTGGAGGAAA
>PIJE02002960.1:0-2500 GCA_002895965.2 Coryphaenoides rupestris | reverse complement strand
AACACCAGCACTAACCACCAGTACTAGCACCAGGACCAGCACCAACACCCAGTACTAGCACCAGGACTAGCACTACACCTACGTACTAGCACCAGGACCAGCACCAACCACCATAATTAGCACCAAGGACCAGCAACTAGCGAGTAACACCAGCACTAGCACCAACACTTAGCACTGCTACCAGGCACTAGCTCCAGCAGTAACTAACTTTATGCACCAGGACTAGCACTAGGCCAGTAACTACCACTTAGCCATTTAGACATTGATGCCGAACTTGTTCCAGCAAGCCTGATGGCCTGACTGTGGAAGCTGTCCTCTGAGTCTCGCTTCGTCACTTTGATGCTGCCGGTATCCGCCTGCCTGACGGTAGAAGTGTGTACAGTTTGGTGGATGGGGTGGTTTATTGTCTTTAATAATCCGTTTGGCCTTGGCCACGCACCGCCTGGTGTATATATCCAGGAGGGAGGGAAGCTCACCTCCAACGATACTGGGCCGTCCGCACCACCCTCTGTAGTGTTTTACGCTCCAGTGCGGTGCAGTTCCCGTACCAGACGGTGATGCATCCTGTGAGAACACTCTCGATGGTACAGGAGTAGAATGTTCTGAGGATGCGGGGGACATGTTGAATTTCCTCAGTCGCCTGAGGAAATACAGCGTTGTTTGGGCTTTTTCACCACGTGTGGTGGTGTGCGTGGTCCATGTGAGTCCTCGGAGATGTGCACGCCGAGGAAACTTGAAGCTGCTGACCCTCTCCACTTGCAGCACCGTCGATGGAGATGGGGGCGTGCTCTCCTCTCCGCTTCCTGTAGTCCACGATCAGCTCCTTGGTCTTCTTGACGTTGAGGGCGAGGTTGTTTTCTTGGCACCACTGTGCCAGTGATCCAACCTCCTCCCTGTAGGCTGTCTCGTCGTCGTCGGCGATCAGACCCAACACTGTCGTGTCGTCAGCAAACTTGATGAAGACGTTGGAGCTGTGCATAGCCATGCAGTCGTGGGTGTACAGGGAGTAGAGGAGAGGGCTCAACACGCATCCCTGAGGGGCTCCAGTGTTGAGGGTCAGCGGCTCTGAGGTGGTGCTGCCCATCCTCACCACCTGGCGGCGGCCCGTCAGGAAGTCCAGTATCCAGCTGCACATGGTCGGGTGCAGGCCTAGACTCCTGAGCTTGGTGTCGAGCTTGGCAGGAACTATGGTGTTGAACGCTGAGTTGAAGTCCACAAACAGCATTCTCACACAACAGTTCTTCCCCTCCAGGTGTGAAGTGCCATGGCAATGGCACTGTGAGGTAATGAGCGGTAATTAACTAAAGGAACGGAACACAAAGATGTGAGGTAATGAGCGGTAATGAGCTCAAGGAACACAGTGAATGGACGGCGTCGTCTGTTCCTGGTAGTTAACGACAACACAGGAGGTCCATAAGTGAATAACTAAACCCTAACTTAACCCCTAATCCCAATGCTTAACAGATAATTAGAAGTGGACTTTCCTCAAATGTCATGAGAATCGTCTGAACTCATCACACATTTGTATTCTTAATATATATTGTATATTCTTTTATATTCTATCAGGTGCAATACGTCCCCTGACCATTATTATTATCACAGCTGTAAATAGTTTCGCCGTCTGAATATCTTATCTTGCGATATATTTTTATATTTGACATTGTACATTTTTATTTATCTGTGTATTTCTCTATTGTTTTATTGTACTGTATTGCTATGCAACCCGGCACAAGAATTTCCTTCGGGATTAATAAAGTTCGATCTTATCTTATCGTATCTTATTGTAAATATACGTAGGAATAGGCTGGGGTCCTGCTGGGGTGATACCATTCGCTGGGCTGCACATGCATTCTCCTAAAACCCCTAAACTTTCCAAAACTTTTTTTTTTTTTTTTTTTATATATAGTATAATGACAAAAGCCTGTTCTCGGGCCGTATAAATAAAAGCACATCGCAAACTCCATCCCCTCCTCGTGATTCAATAAAAGGCCGCTTTGTTGTGCCGGGAGATCTCACTTACCGGCTGTAATATCGTTTAATGCGTCGTTGGATAAAAAAAAAAACTGGAAGCAGCGCTCCTCCTCCCCGACACCACAGCTGCACTTAAACTCCCGGAGAAGGTCTTCCAGTGGCCAATAATAGCCCGGGCCTGTTATTAAAACCTTTCTGAAAACACGACATGAAAACTTGAAAGAGAACGAACGACGCATCATTTGGAGCTTTTTTTATTTGTTTAACACTTGAAGAGCCGCAAGATCTCCACTACAATCAAGGAACACTGAGCACGATGGATAGGGGACTCATGTTTGTGTATCGTTTGATGATTTATTTGTGACGAATCGTGTATTTTTACATCACTTGTCGTGCTCTGATTGGGCTCAAAGCCGTCGCGCGTCGCCTCGGATTCCAAAGCATTTCCTCCAAGTGTATATAAATGCAGCCGCCGACGTACGCACCAAACGATAACGGCCACAAAAACACACACATCGTATCATGCTTT
>PIJE02002959.1:25592-41196 GCA_002895965.2 Coryphaenoides rupestris | reverse complement strand
GGGGGGGAGGGCTGTCTGTGAGAAGGTGAGGATTACCCCTCTGATCGTAGGTGGGTCCGGCGGTGGTTTGCTGAGACGGCGGTGGTGGTGAGTGGGCGGGGGGAGCGGGCCCCGTTCTCTCTCGACGATAAGACGTAAAAAATTCAGATTGGTCATAGCTTTTCCCGCTGTGTCTGCCAAGTCGGCCCCGCTCTTGGATACAAAGACGCGCCCTCCCGATGATTGGCAAAGGGCTGCTCAGCGGTGATAGAGGGGGTATCTCTTCCCTGTCCCTCACACCCTCCCCCCACTCCACACCCCCACCCCATTGTGCACAACATGGACACCGCAGCACTTGCCTCTGCAACCCAGCTCTGAATTTGCGCTTCTCCCTTATGCGAGACGCTCGCTCCCGCCAACCACACACCGCCCTCACACCACCACCACCATCCTACCCGCCAATCTCAGCCCCCGCCCACACCACCCCTCCCGCCCCGCCCATTTCACTTCTTCTTCCTGATCCTCCCTCCATTCCTTTCTGCCTTCCTTGAGGTTTCTCACCGCTGCGGCTCCCCTCCCTGGTTTTTCTTTTGTTCCTACCCTACTCCTCCTCCATTCTCCCTGCGCCCCTTGACTCCTTCCCCAACCTTCTCTCCTAGAGGTAACATCTCAGGTTTCTCCTTCTCCTCCCTCTTCCTTTTCACCTCCTCCTCCTCCACCTCCGCCTCCTTCCTCGCAATCGTATTTCCTCTCTTGTGTCGCAATTCATTCGATTAATCTCCATTATTTTTTCTATGTATTCATTCACGTGTCTTTGTACGGGGAGTCGACCCACTAACCAGTCGACGTTCAAATGTTTGCGTCTGGACGCCGTGTGTGTGTGTGTGTCGTGTTGTGGGCAGCGGTTGTTGGCGGATTCGTTATCGGTCACGCACACGGCGGCGGATTCATCGGCGCGCATAATCATCATCTAGTCTTTCGTAATCACCAGTCATCGTCAATCATAATCATCTGCCAAATTTACATCTGTAGCGCCTGTTCCTCAAACCTCCCTACACAAACACACACACCCACACACTACGCACACCACCCACAGCACCACCACACACACACACACACACACACACCACAATTCATCATGTCGTTCTCTCTCTCATCTCCTCCTTCCCTTTTGTCTCTTCGCCATCTTCCTCTCGTCTCCTTCCTCGAAACCCCATCCATCTTTCTTTATCGATTCTTCTCTAGCTCCTCACTTCATCCCTCGCTCCGTTCTGCCAGATGGCTGTTTGTTGTCAGTGCGATGGCCTAAATGTCTAACTCGATATTTATTATTTTATTTCCTTCCACATCTGATTGATAAAATGAAAAGTCTTGGGAGAAGAAAAAAAAGATTTTAATTAGTTTTAGAGTCAGGGCCATACAGATTTAATTCTGTTCGGGGTGAAAGTATGTATTGTTTTGCAACCCGATCCCCCACCCACACCAAAAAAAAAAGAATTGTTCAAAATGTGAGTTTTATTTGTTTCTTCCACGTGGTGGGGAAGTGTGTGCTCTTACATTTTAATTGATTCCCACCGGATTCATTCGGAAAACAGAATGGCGCCTCCGGCCGCAGCCATCACCACCGCAGGTCCTTGGACGGAATATCGCAATATTGTGTCCAAGGCCAATACCTGATATGATTAGCCCACCACCAACAACCAGACCATAGCCTTTCTTAATTTTCCCCCTTACACTCCCCCCTTCTGTGAGTGTGTTGCTCACCACTAGCATATACTCTTCCCCGATAACACGGGATTAACACTGATTTAATCTGTGCTTCCGTCTTATAAGTTATTATGAGCTGACTAACATCGATTAATAAAATAAAGTTAATTAATTGAAAGATTTTATATAACTAATATACTAAGTTTTAAGAAATAATTATTATTTTCTAAAACTTTAACTATCATATAACTAATGGATTATTAAGTTACGATTAAAATTTCTATATATTTATTATTTTTTTTTTTTATATTAATAAGTGTCTCATAATAAAGTTTGTAATTTTATTATCTATTTATTTAAAATACAAGTTATTTTTATTAATTTGTCTCAATAATATATGTTGTCGATTAGATTACTGATCCTGTTTATTAAGTTATATTACGTTTCCTTAATTTCTTTTACATGGCTATTGTGTTTTCATACCTACGATGTATCGAGACTTACCGTAATGTGTGTTTATCAGGACCACTTATGTTGATTTAACCAATGATACACAGTCTATATACACAGTATTATGCAAAGGATTTATCTTTGCAAAAGGAATAAATTATGTGCTATTTTTGGAAAAGCCGTATTTTATGCACACAGTGAATTGCTTTAAAAATGCGGTGACGACGAGCAAGACGAGAACAACCCAGGATTAGGGTACATCAATATGTAGCCACGTGCCTTTGATTGAGTCTGCTGTGGTTGTGCTCACACCTCAGCGGAGAAGTCTCGTCTCCCGGCGGCCGAGACGGCGCCCGTGTATCACTTCATGTCAGCAATCACATAGAATGTCTCAACAGCGTGCGCCCCTACCTTCATATGCATTTATTCACTAAACTCGGCTATTCACACCTGAGCTGTTGTCTGTTCCTGATCCTCCTGTCTATCTGCCTTCAGCGGAAAAAAACAATTAACTTGTGTGTGTGTTGTGTGTGTGTGTTGTGTTGTGTTGTGTGTTGTGTGTGATGTGTGTGTGTGTGTGTGTGTGTGTGTGTGTGTGTGTGTGTGTGTGTGTGTTGTGTGCTGTGTGTGTGTGCGTGTGGTGTGTGAGAGAAGCGATGTCATGTGTGTGCAGCTGGTGTGTGTGTGAGAGCATGTGCCATGGGGAAGGGGGGAATGAGCCTTTGTGAGTTGACACAGGGGCGCGTCTGGCATGGCAAACAGTCTAACTTAGGCGGTGACTTCTCCCCCCTCCATCTCCTCCACTCCTCCGTCCACCGCCCCCACCCCACCCCCCACCCCACCCTATCCCCACGGTGGCTTCAGGCGAGATGGCAATGAATTATGCCTAAAGCTCCGGCTCTTAATCTACAATGTGGTCGCATACTGCTGATATGCAACAATAAATTATGAGAGATGGAGGGTGGTGAATGGTGATGCGTGCGTGGTTGGTGGTGGTAGAGGGGGGTTGTGGTTGGTCGGAGTGAGGGGTGGGGGGGTAGCCGGGAGGAGGAAAAAACTATCTTTAGGAAATGACCTTGCCAGGCTGGAGCGGGTTTTGATTTTTTTTTTTCTCTTTTCTCTTCCGTTTTGCTCTCCCTCGCTGCCCTTCTAAAAATTCTTGATTATGCCAAATTGGGTGTCCACAAGTAATCCACTTGTGCATTCGGCCGGCTGGTTGGGGTTGGCGGCCAGGCTTCCTCCACCGGATGAGCCTGAACATGGACCCGCTGTTCGGGCGTTAGAGACGTGATTTGTCCCACTGAAGCTTCTGTGACATTGGATTCCGTCTGGCCTTGGGTTCGTCGCTAGAGGCTCACAATGTTGCGCATCCGGAATAGAGAACCATCCGTACGTTCTGTACCGACTATTAGGAGCTGTTCTGGTCATCGAAACGCTCAGAACCCACCACGTGTCGTTCTCGTCGCGCCAGCTTGTGAGAACACTAAAGTTGTGAGAAGAAGATTTTGGTTCTGAGGTTCAGACTATTAACTATAACCTCCACCGGCACACTTACACGCAATCGTATGCTCACGTTCAATACGGCCAAATAACATAACACACACACACTGTACACACACACTCACCACACACACACACACACACACACACACACACACACACACACACACACACACACACACACACACACACATGCTGCAAACACACACACACACACACACACACACACACACATGCACACACCCTCTCACATTCACACAGTCAAAAGCAGACAAAAGCACACATACACATGCACAATCAGACATGCACACACATGCACACGCACTCTCTCTCTCGCACACACACACACACACACACACACACACACACACACACACACACACACACACACACACACACACACACACACACACACACACACAGCTAAGAGGTTGAATAGACGGGTAACCACAGGGGTTGGGTTCAAATACCACTCCACCTCACAGGGGAGGTAGTGACCTTTCTAGAAGCACACACACACACACAAACCGCACGCACACACACACACACGCGCTGCCCTTTCGATCTCTTCTTCCCCCTTGTCATCCACATTACAGTTTTATCTCTCCTCATCATTTTCTCCTCAGAGATGTGATTGTATACCTTCCTCCTCCTCCACCTCCTCCTCCTCTACCTCCTCCTCCTCTACCTCCTCCTCCTCCTCCTCCTCCTCCTCCTCTCCTCTCTCCCCAGCTCAGCCTTCATCTCTGTACGACAGACAGCCTGATCTCTCGTCTCCTTGTCAGTCAGATGCTGCCTCTGGCCTCCCTGTGGCAAGTTACCGCTGACAGGAGGTTTGGAGAGGAGCAACCCAACGGAAGTGAGGGAGTCAGCACCCTGTCCTGATGAGGAGCAAGAGAGCGAGAGAGCAAGAGCGATAGAGAGATGGAGAGAGAGCGCGTGAGAGAGAGAGAGAACGAGAGAGAGAGAGAGAGAGAGGTGAGTGTGTATATATGTACTGTACAAGGTATATATATATATGCAGTATGAACAGAGTCATCAGGCCTGTTCGGTGTGCATGGAGGTGGTGGGTGGTGTTGGTGGAGGAGGTGGTGGGTGGAGGGGGTGGATGCATGCTTGGCCTGCATCCAGGGAAGATAGTAGGTGTCCTGGGGCCAGCTGGCAGCCTGGTCCCCCCCCATCTGTGGAGCCCGGAGAGTGTGCTGTAATCTCCCAGAGACAGGAGCCCTGCCTGGGCCAGATTTACACCGATACCACCAGCTGGCTGGGCCATGGAGGAATAGATAGAGAGAGAGAGAGAGAGGTGGAGAACAGAGAGACACAGAAAACACAGTAAGAGAGAGAGAGAGAGAGAGACAATGAAGGAGGGAGAGCGAGGGAAGGAGAGAGAGAGAGAGAGAGAGAGAGAGAGAGAGAGAGAGGTAGAAGGAATCAATTATGGTTGTTTTTATGTTAAGTTGTGAATCTCCTTGCCATGACACCAGTGCAGATGCACAGTCGGTCACACTGGTAACAAAATGGAAATGGATGAAGATAGAGCAGATAGGCTTGACTTTGAATTCATGTACAAAAATATGGTTATTTAAGTGCACTTGTCTATTCTTATGCTTATTATTGCAGTTGTTGCGATTATACGTAATAGTAATATAGTAGTGCTATTCGTATTTGTATTACTATTAATAGTATTAGTATTAGTATTATTATGCTCATTCCAGTTTGACAAGTCTGTAAATGTGTGTGTGTGTGTGTGTGTGTGTGTGTGTGTGAGTGTGTACAGTATATGTGTGCTTTGTGTGCGAGCATGTCTGAGTGTGTACCTGTGTGCGAGCATGTGTGTGTGTGTGTGTGAACGTGTGTGTGTGTGTGTGTGTGTGTGTGTACGTGTGTGCGTGCACGTGTACATGTGTGCATGTGTGCATGCATGTGTGTGCGTGCAGGTGTGTGTGTGCATGTGTGTGTGTACATGTGTGCATGTGTGCGTGCATGCTGTGTCTATGTGTCTATGTGTCTATGTGTCTATGTGTCTATAGAGCAGTGGTTAAAAGCCAGTGGGGAAGCTGGCGGTGAGCAGATTAATAAACAGGAGGTAATGGCAGAAGGACTCCATATTTGTTTTTTATCTTAAATGGTGCTTGTTTGTGGGCCCGGATGAATATTGACTGTGAAATTGGGATCAGGGGAGACATACGCCGGCGCAGGGCCTGTTATCGCGCGGCTGCAGGCTGCAGGCGGGCCGAGCCGCTTATCAGCGCGGCGCAGCGACGCGCAGACACTCCAGCCCCTTTCTAACCGCCGCCGATCCTTTGTGCGCGTCTGTTTACCTTTCAGCCGCCGTGATATTCCTATTAGACCCTCCGCCCGCCCGCCGCCCGCCCGCCGCCCGCACCCGCCCGCCGCCCGCCCGCCGCACCGCACTCCCTCACTATCTCACTGCGCTCTCGCTCTCTCTCTCTCATGCTATCTCTCTCGCTCAGCACCGTCTCTCTACCCCCCCTCTCTCTCTCCTCTCTCTCTCTCTCTCTCTTCTCTCTCTCTCTCTCTCTCCTCCGCAGCCATCCCTACCTCTCCTCTCTATCGCTCACTCTTTCTCTCTTTCTCCCTCTGCCCATGCTGTCTCCCCACCCCCTCTCTCTCTCTCTCTCTCTCTCTCCCACAATCACATCACTCTCTCTTTCTGTCTCTCTCCTGCTCTCTCCCTCTCTCTGCCTATCTTTCTCAGCTCTCTGTCTCTCTCGCTCTCTTTCTCTGTCTCTGTCTGTCGCTCTCTCTGTCTCTCTCCTGCTCTCTCCCTCTCACAAGCTCTTTTTTTCTCCCTTCACTCTTCTCTTCGGCAGTGTATGTCTCTCTATCCCTCTCTTCCTCTCTCGCTCTGCTTCTCTCTCTGTCTCTCTCTCTGTCTGTGTGACTCCCTCTCTCTGTGACTCCTTTCGTATCTCCCTCTCTCTCTCTCTCTCTCTCTCTGTTTGGGTTGTGTGGACTCTGGCAGTGTGTAGATAGGATAGATGGGGAGGAGAGCTATTCAGAGAGAGTGTGATAGAAGTTATTCCGCGAGCCACTACTGACACATCCCAAGCGTGCTTTAGCTGTGATCTGTCTCGCAACTCTGGTCAGAGGGCTAGGAAGTGTGTGTGTGTGTGTGTGTGTGTGTGTGTGTGTGTGTGTGTGTGTGTGTGTGTGTGTGTGTGTGTGTGTGTGTGTTGCTGACAGAAGGAGAACACACACACACACACACACACACACACACACGTGCACACACACCAAGGTTATTTAGAGGCACGCATACATCTGTTGTTCAGAAACTGGATTTATCAAGATTAGGGTTAAGGTTAGCTGAGTTAGAGTTAGGATTAGCTAGGTTTGGGTTAGGTTAGGGTTAGCTAGGGTTAGGGTTAGGTTAGGGTGAGGTCACGTCACCATGGCTATGACCTCCCATTCACACACATTCATATACCCATGCTGTACATTCGCTGTTTCACACACACATCCGCCCATCCACACACACACACAGACGTTCCTCTGCCAACGGTGGGGTCAACCACGGCAGACAATATGGCTGCCGTGGTTGACATTCCTATTCAATTGATCTTTATTTAGACAAGAACACAATCAAGGGGTAGTCGAGAGAATTCAGTTCAACAAAACCAAACAAAACTAAAGACAACTAGACGGGAACTGAGCAATCGATTTATCGATCACGTGGTCAATCCATTGGTCAGCCATTAAATAACCACCCTTTTAATTAGCTCATTATCAGTTACTTATCAGTATTTATAAGTACATAAGTACCAGCTATAGAATTATGAATAATGAATAAGTGGTGATGTTTATTGATATTTAAGTCATTACCTCTGTATTAAAATGCACCATCTCCTCTCTCCTCCCCTCAGAGAGCAGGGGAGAGGAGGAGAGGAAATGAGAGAGGAGGAGAACATTATCATGCAAACATACATTTAACTATCACGGCAGGAATGAACATCGTAGTGTGAGGGTAGTTCTCATTAGGCTGTTGTGTATTCATTGTTCAATTATGTTTGTTTTCCACGCCAAGCCATTATTTCAGTATTCAACCTTCAGCTGTACTTTATTGGTTTTACTCAATTAATCCTGTTAACATTTTATATACAGTATGTCGAAAACCAAGCCCAGATACTATAACTATACTGTACTAATTGCATTCATAATCATAACTTTTAAAGTTGTGAACCATTTTCATCTCACAGCAGAATCATTATGCATCGTCCACCCCACACACACACACACACACTCCTCTGCAGTACTGAGACAAAAACTAAATTATGGAGCTCTTGATAGTTCAGATATCGAAGACCCTCCACCTCTGCGAAAAGAAAAAAGAAAAATCTATATAGTAAGATTCATTTTTCATCTTTAGCATCGACCGGCGCGCCACACTGCAGTGGGCTGTCAGTCCAATTACCCAGCGCACAATTGATTTGTCCTCACAAGATGGCCGCCCCCGATTGGTTTATGCAAAGCAGCCGAAGGAGAAGAAGAGAAGAATTCCCTCGGCTGGCCGCTCCGTCAGGACGAGAGTGGACTAATAAGCCCGAACTGGCTGACCATGTCCTTCTGATGTCTCTCTCTCTCTCTCTCTCTCTCTCTCTCTCTCTCTCTCTCTCTCTCTCTCTCTCTCTCTCTCTCTCTCTCTCTCTCTTCCACTCTCTCTCTCTCACACTCTGTCCTTGTATCTCTCTCTATCTATCTCTCTCACCCCCCTTTCCTTCCATCTCTGTCTCTCTCCATGTTTCTATATCCTGCTTGCGCACAAGCACATACTCACACACACACACACACGCACGCATGCACGCACACACACAGTCACACACGCACATACTCACACACACACACACACATACACAGTCACACGCACACACACACACACACACACACAACACACATGCACGCACTCTCACACACACACACACACACACACACACACACACACACAGTCACACACGCACATACTCACACACAACACACACACACACAGTCACACGCACACACACACACACACACACACCTCACACACACACACACACACACACACACACACACACACACAGTCACACACAAACACACACACAGTAAACATATGAATGCACTTTCTATGCTCCTATTCACTGACATCCAAATCATTTAATGTGGAGAGAGAGAGAGAGAGAGAGAGAGAGAGAGAGAGAGAGAGAGAGAGAGAGAGAGAGAGAGAACTATTAATAATCCTTCATGAATATGGAACCATGGAAATGTTTGTCCCGGGGTTAGACTCTGTCCTGTCTGCTGCTTGTTTATTTATTTCTCATACAATTATGTGAGACGAATAAAACGGACATCTTTTCATT
Source organism: Coryphaenoides rupestris (assembly GCA_002895965.2). Taxonomy (NCBI): domain Eukaryota; kingdom Metazoa; phylum Chordata; class Actinopteri; order Gadiformes; family Macrouridae; genus Coryphaenoides; species Coryphaenoides rupestris. The sequence goes on along the minus strand of PIJE02002959.1, from coordinate 32,203 downwards.
GAGGCTATTTGAATATTTTCATACTTTCATCGTCTGCTTCGGCCCGCTACTTCGGTACGTCAACGTCGCCGCCATTTATATATATATATATACCGTATATATATATAGGTATATCCAGAAAAAACACATCTCCCCTGTTTTGTATGTGTTTACAGGCCAGTGTTGACCTCTCCAATACGGCCGCCATGTAGACGTATGATCCAGAGGCCAGTGATGTGTCTGTAGATATGGGGAATGAAGAACAAGAAGAAGAAGAAGAAGAAGAACAACAACAACAACAACAACAAGGCAGGTGACCAGGATGAGTTATCAACACAGGAGGACGCGGAGGGAAAACGGCAGACGAGCCGGGGGTCAAGCGGGGTCGTGATGAAGGAACCAGAACCTATGTGGGTCGCTTCTCATGGGTTTACCGTTTATCGCGCATGTTGCGTTGAGTTGTGTTGTGTTGCTTTGTGTTGTATTGCATTGTGTTGTGTTGCGTTGTGTTATGTTGTGTTGTGTTGTATTGCATTGTGTTGTGTTGCGTTGTGTTATGTTGTGTTGTGTTGCGTTGTCTCGTGGTGTGTTCAGCACATGAAGCCTGTTTTCAGGTGTCAGACCGTTCTCACTGTGATCACTAAAGAAAGAATCACTTTGTAATCTCTTTACAATGTTCATCTACAGAACACTTTGCTCATCTCTAATGTATGACACAGTGTTGTGTGTGTGTGTGTGTGTGTGTTTGGTTGCCATAGCAAGGGCTAACAGTGACAGCTAGAGCCTGTTGTTGATGCGTTAGCATTCCTGGAGGCCGCTGTCTCAGCTCCCAACACCTCCTCTCTCGGAGGAGGATGTGTGTTTGTGTGTGTGAGTGAGTGTGTGACTTTATGTGTGAGATAGAAATATGGTCTCTCTCTCTGTCTCTCTCTCTGTCTCTCTCTCTTTCTTTCTCTCTATCTCTCTCTCTCTGGCAGAGGAAGCCCAGCACAGCTGCATGAGGAACCACTCTGCAGGGAGCCTTCGTTTCCATCTGTCCCCGTTTCTCGGTGACACCTCTTTAGAGGAGCCCGCAGTGATGAGACCCGAGTCGAGGTCAGAGGTCAATGGTATCAGCTGGTAGACCCTGGCTGTGTGACATCACAACACAGAGAGAGAACATCTACGCTCCAATCTAATATAAACATCCAGCATGGATAAAATACAATAAATATGAGCAAGTTATTATTTATTTATGAATTAAGAGACTCAATTTGGGATCTAGTATCTATAGGCTGCTGCACTTACGTGGAATTGAGGAATATAAGATAAGAACAAATATTACACTTAATTAAAAATAGGAAACATGTTATTGTGAAGAGAGTTTGTCAAACAGTAAATATTTGATTATAGATAATGATTTGGGACGCACAGCTTAGTAATATGTTCTTTATATTCCCTAGTGAACATCACAATCACAACCGCATTCACATACACTGTGTGAGTGGGTGTGCCTGCTTGGGTCTATGTTAGTTTTTGTGTACGTGCATATATTTGCATGAGCTTGTGTTTGTGTGTGTGTGTGTGTGTGTGTGTGCCAAAACACGGTGTAGACACAGTGCACACTGTAAGCAGCAGCTGAACTGGAGTGTATGTGTGTGTGTGTGCGTGCATGTGAACGAGAGAGTGTGTGTGTGTGTGTGTGTATGCCTGCATCCGTGTGCGTGCATGTGAATGAGAGCGAGAGAGTGTGTGTGTGTGTGTGCGCCTGTGCATGTGAATGAGAGAGAGAGAGTGTGTGTGCGTGCATGCGTGTGCGTGCATGCGTGTGCGTGCATGCGCGTGTGCGTGTGTGTGCAACTATGCGACCAGCCCTAATTTAGCAGGTGTGTGCTGACAGTATTTGAGCGCGGGCCAAGTGTGCAGCAGCAGCAGCAGCAGCAGGAGGAGGAGGAGGAGCAGGAGCAGGCAGCCAGGAGCAGTCAGCCAGGAGCAGTCAGCCAGGCAGCACCTGCCCGCCGCCGCTCTGACAGATGGGCCGCTTTAACTTCCACACTTTGGCTACGATACGGAGCGCTTTCCTGTGTCCGTGCCAAACAGGTGTGTGCTCAACCACGCCGCGGAGAGAGGCCTTTCAACAGGCCACCGGCACACTGTGGGTTTAGGGGGGCGGAGGACGCTAGCATCTGGGCTAGTTTCTTGGCGTGGGCTGCAGGCTGGGCTAGTTTCTTGGCGTGGGCTGCTGCAGGCTGGGCTAGTTTGTTAGCGTGGGCTGCTGCAGGCTGGGCTAGTTTGTTAGCGTGGGCTGCTGCAGGCTGGGCTAGTTTGTTAGCGTGGGCTGCTGCAGGCTGGGCTAGTTTGCTAGTGTGGTCTGCTGCAGGCTGGGCTCGTTTGTCAGCGTGGGATGCTGCAGGCTGGGCTAGTTGGTTAGCGTGGGCTGCGGCAGAATTGGCTAGTTGGTTAGCGTGGGCTGCGGCAGAATTGGCTAGTTGGTTAGTGTGGGCTGCTGCAGGCTGGGCTAGTTTGTTAGCGTGGGCTTGCGGCAGAATTGGCTAGTTTGTTAGCGTGGGCTGCTGCAGGCTGGGCTCGTTTGTCAGCGTGGGATGCTGCAGGCTGGGCTAGTTGGTTAGCGTGGGCTGCTGCAGGCTGGCTGTTTGTCAGGTGGGGCCTGCGGCAGACTTGGGCTAGTTTGTTAGCGTGGGCCTGCTGCAGAGATGGGCTAGTTTGTTAGCGTGGGCTGCTGCAGGCTGGGCTAGTTTGTTAGCGTGGGCTGCGGCAGAATTGGCTAGTTGGTTAGCGTGGGCTGCTGCAGGCTGGGCTAGTTTGTTAGCGTGGGCTGCTGCAGGCTGGGCTAGTTTGTTAGCGTGGGCTGCTGCAGGCTGGGCTAGTTTGTTAGCGTGGGCTGCTGCAGGCTGGGCTAGTTTGTTAGCGTGGGCTGCTGCAGGCTGGGCTAGTTTGTTAGCGTGGGCTGCTGCAGGCTGGGCTAGTTTGTTAGCGTGGGCTGCTGCAGGCTGGGCTAGTTTGTTAGCGTGGGCTGCTGCAGGCTGGGCTAGTTTGTTAGCGTGGGCTGCTGCAGGCTGGGCTAGTTTGTTAGCGTGGGCTGCTGCAGGCTGGGCTAGTTTGTTAGCGTGGGCTGCTGCAGGCTGGGCTAGTTTGTTAGCGTGGGCTGCTGCAGGCTGGGCTAGTTTGTTAGCGTGGGCTGCTGCAGGCTGGGCTAGTTTGTTAGCGTGGGCTGCTGCAGGCTGGGCTAGTTTGTTAGCGTGGGCTGCAGGCTGGGCTAGTTTGTTAGTGTGGGCTGCAGGCTGGGCTAGTTTGTTAGCGTGGGCTGCTGCAGGCTGGGCTAGTTTGTTAGCGTGGGCTGCTGCAGGCTGGGCTAGTTTGTTAGCGTGGGCTGCTGCAGGCTGGGCTAGTTTGTTAGCGTGGGCTGCTGCAGGCTGGGCTAGTTTGTTAGCGTGGGCTGCTGCAGGCTGGGCTAGTTTGTTAGCGTGGGCTGCAGGCTGGGCTAGTTTGTTAGTGTGGGCTGCTGCAGGCTGGGCTAGTTTGTTAGCGTGGGCTGCTGCAGGCTGGGCTAGTTTGTTAGCGTGGGCTGCTGCAGGCTGGGCTAGTTTGTTAGCGTGGGCTGCTGCAGGCTGGGCTAGTTTGTTAGCGTGGGCTGCTGCAGGCTGGGCTAGTTTGTTAGCGTGGGCTGCTGCAGGCTGGGCTAGTTTGTTAGCGTGGGCTGCTGCAGGCTGGGCTAGTTTGTTAGCGTGGGCTGCAGGCTGGGCTAGTTTGTTAGCGTGGGCTGCAGGCTGGGCTAGTTTGTTAGCGTGGGCTGCTGCGGGCTGGCTAGTTTGTTAGCGTGGGGCTGCTGCAGGCTGGGCTAGTTTGTTAGCGTGGGCTGCTGCAGGCTGGGCTAGTTTGTTAGCGTGGGCTGCTGCAGGCTGGGCTAGTTTGTTAGCATGGGCTGCAGGCTGGGCTAGTTTGTTAGCGTGGGCTGCGGCAAAATTGGCTAGTTGGTTAGTGTGGGCTGCTGCAGGCTGGGCTAGTTGGTTAGCATGGGCTGCCGGCTGGGCTAGTTTGTTAGCGTGGGCTGCTGCAGGCTGGGCTAGTTTGTTAGCGTGCTACCTCGTGTTAGCATGTTTGCCTTGGCTACAGTCTGTCCTTTTAGCGGGTATAACATAGCATGTTAGCCTGGGCGGCATCATGTCTTTCAGGAAAATAATAAACAGTGCTAAAATGTTACTGTAGCGTTCAGAACAAACTGTTAAGCGAGTAGAATGCTAGTGTAGCAGGTGGTTGTTAGCGTGAGGAAGGCCTCCTGCGTGCTGATTGGTGGTTGAGGAGCGGCGATGAAGGCCTGCTGCGTGCTGATTGGCTGTGGGACGGCGTGACAGGGCCAGCCTGCGCGGGGCTGATAGAGGGATCTCTGGGACACGGCTAGCGTAGCACGCGGCGGCAGCAGCCAGCAGCGCCAGCCGCTCGCCGAAGATAAGAGCGAGCCTGATGTCTGCTGGTAATGCAGGCTGTAGCGCTCACCGTCACCCCTGCTCCTCCTCTCTCCTCCTCTCTCCTCCTCTCTCCTTCTCTCTCCTCCTCTCCTCGCCAACCTCCTTTTACTCCTCTCCTCTTCCTGCTCTTTTCCTGTCCTCTCCTCTCCTCTCTTCATCGCTCTTCTCTCCCTCCTCTGCTGCTCTCCTCCTCCCTCTGCTCCTCTACCTCCACACCACCCTCCGCTCTGTTCTCTCTCCCTCCTCTTCCTCCAAGAAGCCTGAGGCATGGCTACTAGTGATTATGGGAGAATCAGTATCTCTCTCTCTCTCTCTCTCTCTCTCTCTCTCTCTCTCTCTCTCTTCTCTCTCTCTCTCTCTCTCTCTCTCTCTCTCTCTCCTCTCTCTCTTCTCTCTCTCTGGCCCAAAATGCATTCTGTCCACCTGCCACCATCTGGGAGCCCACGGGTGGCTTCCAACACAAGCGCCCTGGGAACACCCACAGGTGTGTGAGAGTGTGTGTGTGTGTGAGAGTGTGTGTGTGTGCCTGTGTGCGTGCGTGGGTGTGTGTGTGTCTACGCCCATGTGACGTCGTTGTTGTTGGTACAGAATTATTTAAAACTGGGAAATTCCAGTGATTGAAACACTTTGCTTACTGGTCTGCAAGAAATCACCTAACCCCCCCCCCCATCCCCTCCCTCTTCCCCTACAAACATTCCTTCTCCTTTGTGTATGTATGTGTTTGTGTCTGTGTGTGTGTGTCTCTCTCTCTCTCTCTCTCTCTCTCTCTCTCTCTCTCTCTCTCTCTCTCCTCTCTCTCTCTCTCTCTCTCTCTCTGTCCCAAGAGAGGAAGAGAGAAATGCTCCTTTCACTTCCTCTCTGCAGAACACCATCTGTGTGTTGGTTTCAGTCTCTCTCACACAGACACACAAAAAAAACACAGACACACACGCACACACACGCACACGCTCACACGCACATGCTCACACATACATACAAACATACAGACACACACACACACATGTGTGTTTATCTCAGTGCTCTGCGTGTTCTATCAGTGTGCGCGGGTTTTCGTGCACCTGACCACTGATGAATACAAAAAATGCCGTTGCCTAGGTAACAGCGGAGGACGTTAGGCACGAGGGTCGGCCGGGGTCGCCAGGGTCACGGCTGTTACCAAGATGATGTTTCACACGGGAAGCGCACAGGCGGTTCTCGTTGGCGTGTTTTGGAGAGGACCCAGGAAGATGGGATGTCATTTTATACGCTTGTATTTTAAAGTGGGTCGTCCACTCTATACATTCAGTTTCATTCTTTTGTCTTTTGTACACCAAACACATAACCGTCTTGTTCAGATCGCACGCGGGCTGAAGGCTATCGACAAATGTGATTATTTTTCAAACCAAATCCAAATAAAAACAAATACAACCATATACACATTCATACAGATAGTTTTTGATTTAGTAAATGACGTAAATGGTGATCTCAGTGGAGAGTGACAGGTCATTGCAGGGAGAAATAGTAAGGGAAGAGGAGGAGGAGGAGGAGGAGAAGGAGGAAGAAGAGGAGGAGGAGGAGGAAGAGGAGGAGGAGGAGGAGGAGGAGAGGAGAAGGAGAGGAAGAGGAAGGAAGGAGGTGGTCAGTAAACCACGGGGAGGTGGGGTCCATCCAGACCTAGATACTGACTGTATATGTGCATACCGACCTACATAATTACACACAGAAACGCCTACCTACTTACACCTGACAGCTGAATCTAACACCCCCTCCACACACACACACACACACACACACGCCATCACACACACACACACACCATCACACACACACACACACACACACTATCACACATGCATACACACCCACACAAACATTCCCCCCTCCCCCATTCATCCAAACAAACCGTTATGCCTCACTGCAGCCGACAAACAGGATAACATTCTCACACACACACACACGCGCGCACACACACACACACGCGCAACACACACACACACATAACACTCAGACTCTGCACTCAATAAGAGAAGGAAACAGAGGAGGGGGGGGGCGTGGCTTTCACACTGGAGGGGGCGGAGCTTCCTCCACCAGCTCAGCACTCCAACATGTGAAGATTGAAACTCTAGAGCGGGGAGAGAGAAGTTCGGCGTCCTCACTCGTTAAACCCTGCTAGGGTCTACCGTCTAC
>PIJE02002958.1:37433-50820 GCA_002895965.2 Coryphaenoides rupestris | reverse complement strand
TTCAAAAACCACTCATATTCAACCTCTTCCCATTCATTCATACATTCAGGTAGAAACTCCATTCAAACATTAAAACGTTCATGACACTTGGATGAATTCACACATGATTTCAAAATTTTCATAACATTCATACTTTTGACACAACAGTTCAAACTTAATTGATTTTTCAGCTCCCTCAGACAGTTTAACATGGGTGTGTATTGCGTGGGTTAGAGCGGGTGACGTCACGTTAGAGCGTGGAGCAGACGAAAAAAAAAAGAAATTATATTTTTAAAACTGCCATCCCGCCCACAATATTAACTCCACATACGTAATCTATACATCAAAATGTATAGATTACGTGGTGGAAGCCCCTGTCCGTAGGGTCTTTAACTCCCACCTCCGGAAGAACTTCTCGTCCATCCCGGGGGAGGTTGGGGACATGGAACCTGAGTGGGCCATATTCAGAGCCTCCATTGTAGAGGCTGCAGCTCGGAGCTGTGGTCAAAAGGCTGTCGGTGCCTGTTGTGGCGGCAACCCAAGAACCCGTTGGTGGACACCAGCGGTGAAGGAAGCCGTCAGGCTGAAGAAGGAGGCCTTTCGGGCCTGGTTGGCCCAGGGGTCCCCTGAAACAGCAGACAGGTACCGGGAGGCCAAAAGGACCGCAGCTTCAGCGGTTGCTGAAACAAAAGCCCGGGTGTGGGAGGAGTTTGGGGAGGCCATGGAGCAGGACTTTCGGTTGGCCTCAAGGAGGTTCTAGCAAACTGTCCGGCGACTCAGGAAGGGAAAGCAGGGCTTGGCTCAGGCTGTGCTCAGTCGGGGAGGAGAACTGCTGACCCAGACTGAGGCATATTGTCGGGCGGTGGAAAGAACACTTTGAGGAGCTCCTGAATCCGACCAGTACGTCCTCTGTGGAAGAGGCAGAGTCTGAAGACTCGGGGGAAGTCCACCCATATCCTTGGTAGAGGTCACTGAAGTAGTCAAAAGCTCTTCAGTGGCAAGGCCACAGGTGTGGATGAGATTCGCCCTGAGATGCTGAAGGCTCTGGACATTGTCGGGCTGTCGTGGCTGACAGCGCCTAGTCAATGTAGGCGTGGAGGTCGGGACAGTACCTGTGGAATGGCAGACCGGGGTGGTGGTCCCCATTTTCAAAAAAGGGGACCGGAGGGTGTGCTCCAACTATCCGGGTATCACAATGCTCAGCCTCCCCGGGAAAGTTATTCCAGGGTGCTGGAAAGGAGGCTCGGCCCAATGTCGACCTCAGCTCCAGGAGGAACAATGTGGATTCCGTCCTGGGCCGTGGAACAGTGGACCAGCTCTTTACCCTCGCAGGGTTGTTGGGGGGGCGCATGGGAGTTTGCCCATCCAGTCTACATGTGCTTTGTGGACTTGGAGAAGCCTATGACCGTGTCCCCCGGGGAATCCTGTGGGGGGTACTACGGAGTATGGGGTACCGGGGCCGTTGGTACGTGCCATTCGGTCCCTGTACGAAACAAAGTGCGAGCTGTGTCCGTATTCTCGGCACAAAGTCAAGCACGTTCTCAGTGGGTGTTGGACTCCGCAAGGTTGCCCGTTGTCACCGGGTTCTGTTCGTGATCTTCATGGACAGAATCTCAAGGCGCAGCCGAGGTGAGAGAAGTGTCCGGTTTGGGGACTCAGAATTGCATCTCTGCTCTTTGCAGATGATGTGGTTCTGTTGGCTACATCAGACCGTGACCTCCAGCATGCACTGGGGGCGGTTTGCAGCCGAGTGTGAAGCGGTCGGGATGAGAGTCAGCACCTCCAAGTCTGAGGCCATGGTTCTCTGCCGGAAAACGGTGGAGTGTTCCCACTCCGGGTTGGGAGTGAGTTGCTGCCTCAAGCGAAGGAGTTCAAGTATCTCGGGGTGTTCCGAGTTGAGGGCAAAACGGAGGCGGGAGATGGACAGGCGACATGGCACGGATTGGTGCAGCGCCTGCAGTGATGCGGGCGCTGTACCGGTCCGTTGTGGTGAAGAGGGAACTGAGCCCGGAAGGCGAAGCCTTCCGATTTACAGGTCCATCCTACGTTCGCAACCCTCACCCTATGGTTCACGAAGCTTTGGTAGTGACCTGAAAGAATTGAGAAATTCGCGGATCAAGCGGCCGAAATGAGTTTCCCTCCACTGGGTTGGCTGGGCTCAGCCTTAGAGATAGGGTGAGGAGCTCAGACATCCGGAGGGAGCTCGGAGTAGAGCCGCTGCTCCTCCGCATCGAAAGGAGTCCGCTGAGGTGGTTCGGGCATCTGATTAGGATGCCCCCCGGGCGCCTCCCTTTGGAGGTTTTCCGGGCACGTCCAACTGGGAGGAGACCCCGGGGCAGACCCAGAACCCGCTGGAGAGATTATATATCTCGTCTGGCCTGGGAACGCCTCGGGACCCCCCAGGAGGAACTAGAGAGCGTGGCTGGGGAGAAGGAAGCCTGGGGGGCCCTGCTTAGACGGCTGCCACCACGACCCGGCCCCGGATAAGCGGACGAAGATGGATGGATGGATGGATGTCCGTCCGTCCGTCCGTCCTGTATGTATGCATGCATGTATATATGTATGTATGTATTGTGGCAATAAGGGTCTTTCCGGCCCCTCCCTCCCGAGTCCCAGGGATCGCAGCTGTCACCTATCAGCTAATTAGGAGGCAAAGTGGTGACAGCTGCGGCCGATCAGCGGATCGGCATGGACCGACTATAAAGCCAGGGGCTTACTCCCAGTACGGGAGTTCGGAGGGCGCGCCAACGCGCCGACAGGAGATCGCGGAGATCGCGCCGAGGAGCACGCCGCAGAGGCAAGAGACGCCGCCACGCACGGGAGCGCGGCGACACTGAGATCGCCGCCCCGTCGGGTGCCAACCCGTCCGGCACGAGTGAGGACTGTACCCCGCGGAGCACGGCTACCCGGGAGGAGGCGTCCGGATAGTTACACGTTACACTCACCCCGAGTGATCTGTCTGCTTGTGTGTGGAATAAACGGCCCCCAACGGAGCCTTATCAGACTCGTAGTGTTTCCTATGCGTCTTGCCTCAAGTGTGGAAGCGGGTTGCCACAGTATGTATGTATGTATGTATGTATGTATGTATGTCTGCATGTATGTCTGCATGTATGTTTGCATGTATGTCTTGTAATGGAAAAATTCCATATTGGGTCTTTTCAGAAAGGACATTACTTCCTTTCATAGGAAGTCTTGACAACAAACATGGCTTCGTCTGCATATCATTAAGGGGACCCGCTGTGAACAGACACTAAGACAAGCAGCTGGGGTGGGAGGTTGATTGACCCGTTGGTGTCTATACAGGATACAGGAAACTCTTTGATGTCGGTTACAAAGAACCTCGTAGTGTCAATTCAGGAAACTCTGATGTGATCAGGATGTCTGTCCCAGGAAACCCCTGGTGTGCTCTCTGTTGTCTGTACAAGATCTTTTAAAGATCTTTAATTGAATTACTAATATTTCTGAAATCTTAGCCGAGACATGTGGTGTTACTGAGTGTTGAAAAACACAAGACGTGAAATGAGAGTGTGCTCTGTTTATCACAGCATACGACTTTTTAACCGACGGTTTTGTAGAAACCTGGACCGAGATTACTAGGCCTACGAGATGGTCTCGTAATTACAGAGATGATTATTAAACCAAGAACACGACTCCAGGGACAAAAGACCACATTAGTAAACATCTAGACATATTATAATAATATCTTATACCCTTTTTATTTTTGTGGGGTTTTACATTTTTATTTGTTTTGTTTTGTTTTGTTTGTTTACTTCTTTTCACATTTTGGTTTTAGGAATTAAGTTACAGATTACAGATTACATAGTGAAATGTAGGTGTGTGGATTTAGAGAAGAAAAAAAATAGAAATAGGAAGATGGGTACCTCAGAGTTGAAGTCTGCACTAAGGTCGATCCTGGCCTGGACTGCACTCCCTCCGCCCCTCAACGACCAGCCCAGCCCCAGCCCGCTGTCCCAGCACCAGCCCAGCCGGGTCAACACAGAGTCGACCGAGCCATCATGCCTCCTGAACCCCTCTATCCACCCCTCCAAGAAAACGTTCAGCCCTGATCACCGCCAGCATACTCATGTGTACAGGTGCTGCACCAACGGCACAGACATTCTCCAAGGACAATCCATTCGCAACCATGGATCAGGGGTCACTGTGGTCCCCCAAACACACCAGAAGCGGTGTCACCTATATCAATAAGACCGACGCCGATGACATAATCACCACCATGCCAATGATAGAACGTCCGGCAACGGCAACAGCGAAACACAGCTTGTCTACCGACCGTGGACAGCAGCCGACATGAAAGAAGCCATGACGCACCTCCCGAAGGTGAACGAGGCAGGGGGAACCGTCTTCGGCAGAGAACTCCAAGTATTCTGCAGAGAGTTCCGCCCCATCACCGATGAACTGCGTCGCCTGCTGATGTCCCAATGGGCACTGGGTGGAACAAGATATGCAGAGTATGGCCTGCCGCAGCCCTGCGCCTGGTACATACGGACTACGGCAACCATGTGAATGATGGCTACGGAAACGCCATCACGGCGATAGTGAATCGCATCCAAGAACAATTTCCAGTACGTATGGACATGGCCAAGATTGCAGCCTGTGTACAGGAGAAGACAGAGAACTGTCACGACTACCTGGTTCGTCTCACCGAAGTCCACACCCACCACAGTGGCATCGAGGCCCCAGGAGCAGGAGGGCAGGACAGAGAAGTTGGCCCATGGGAAGCCCATCTGAGGAACCATTACCTGAAGACCCGAAATCTCGACATGGGTGAAAAGCCATTGCATTGGATGGGAGATTGCTCGAGTCTCTAACATCGAGCAACACGCCATCCATGCAGAAAAGTTAATTGTGGCCCAGCAAGACAAGAAGAAGAATAAGCGTGATAAAGATCTTCATGAGGCCAAGCTGACGTTGTTCCAGGAGGTAGGAAGAGGCAGAGGAAGATTCAGAGACAGCAGAGGTGGCAGAAGGGGGTACCAAGGACAAAGAAACCAAAATTCCAAGGCAAGAAACCGACAAGTCGGGCCAGACGAATGCTTTATTTGTGGGAAGTAAGGCCACTGGGCTCAAAGCTGCTCAGAAAGAGGCAACCAAGGTCGATGTTACGGCTCTTAGATGTAAAAAGCTAGTCTACGTCGAGGGGGGGTGTAGAGGAGTCGCAACAAAACTATGCGCACCAAACTTATCGTAGGAAGTGAGGAAGCAAGCACGCTACAACCCAACTTAAGTGTAAATGCAATACTTTATTTGCTCAGGGCAAATACCAAATATCAATACAAAACGCACGCCAAGGGGAAAAGGGAACGAAGAGCGGTGCCCAAGTAAAAAAATCATAAACCAAAAGTGATCTCCTAAACTAGTGCAATAGTAATCTATACTCTCAAGGCTAAGCAGAATCTAAGCTACACTAGACGAATAAATACAGAGGGTGGCACCCACTCCTAACCTGGTGAATAGTAACAGAGGTAAGGCTACGTGATGAAAATGTAAACCCATGGGTCTCTTACCTATTCACCTTACCCCTATGGCGTACAAATAATATAGACAAACTAACAGAATAATGAGTATCAAACAGCTTAAGAGCAAAACTGGGGGTTAAACAAAATAGTGACTATGATCTTTACAAAAGAAATCGCGATGCAGACAAAACACGAGGCAAACAATACAACAGCGAACCGAGCCAACAGGAAACACACAAAACGGGTCCGCCCCCGAAGGGAAGACAGGTGGGGCTTTTAAAGGCACGGACCGCCCTCTGATTGGACAGAAACAGATGAGTGATAGGGGAGTGACGGGGACAAATGGCCAATCGCTGACGGACACCTGAATGCAGAATGATAGGAGAGGGGAGAAACAGAAGGAAACACAAAACACAACAAGGACACGCTCATGCAGGAGCAGGGAATGTAACAGTCGAGGCCGACGACATCCACCAGAGAGAGAAGAACAAGCAGATTGACTTGGCGGGGCGGCGCAGGCCAGGGAAGGTGACAGCCTGCAGGCACTGGAGGACACCGACAGAGAAGACAGCAGCAGGGAAAGTATCGCACCACACACACCCAATGTGCATGCATTGATACAGGAAGCCATCACACACCTGGAGACACCACCCCAAGGCACGTATGCAAAATTTGAGACCGAAGTGTGGAAGAAATTACCCCTGATAAGGTTGGAAATAGGGGGTGAACAATTAGAATTCTTAGTCGACTCGGGAGCCAAAACTTAGTGGTAGGTGGGTTCGCTCCCTGACAGCTGCAGGAATCACGGTTAGGAAAATATACGGTGCCCCTAGCATGTAGAGATGAGGAAAACAGAGCAGTGAGACATTCATTCCTGTATTCACCCTATTGCCCCGTCAACCTGTTAGGAAGAGATCTAATGTGTAAAATGGATATCTGTCTGATCTCTGTGCCGGAAGGAATGCAGGTCAGGCGACACTCTCTGCGCTGGCGGAAAGCGCATTAACCACGCCCACTTCAAATTGACCAATCACACAATAGTTCTCGGACACGACGCGAGAACAAAGTTCGGCCCGGCTGATGTGTCGAGAACAACTTGCGAGAACACCTGACCTAGGTCTGCGAGAACAAAATGACGTCATTTTGTGGGCGGGGCCCTAGGTGCGAGAACTTTGTTCTAGTATGGAACAGCCTTAATAGTCCCATGCAAAAAGTCCCCGGTTAGAACACCTATCTTCCCGGTAAAGAAGATACGCGGACCGGATGAACCGGTAGAATGGTGATTCGTGCAAGATTTGAAAGCGGTGAATCCTGCAATCCAGCCCCGCGCACCGATACCACCGTACCAAATCTGTAGACAATCCTGTTCCAAATTCCAAGCAAGGCTAAATGGTTCTCGGTAATCGATCTCAGTAACGCGTTCTTTAGTGTCCCAGTGGACAAAGCCAGTCAGTACTGGTTCACGTTCTCATTCAATGGGAATGAGACACGTCTCCCACAGGGGTACGCGGAATCCCCTACAATCGACAATTCGGCACTGCAGGCGGACCTGAGCAACCTACATCTGCCTGCAGATAGTGCATTGCTCCAATACGTAGATGATCTCCTCATAGCGTCAGAAACAGAGGAAGGATGCAAACAAGACACGGTGGCTTTGCTCCAACATTTGGCTAAACACAGGCACAGAGCAAGCCCCACAAAGTTACAATGGTGTCAATCCAAAGTTGTATTTTTAGGACACAACATCAGCAAAAGTGAAAGCCCTGACAGAAAAAAGAGTGCAGGCAATTAGAAATATACCAAAGACCCAGACAGCAAAACAGGTGAAATCATTCCTGGGGATGACTTCTTATTGTAGGATGTTTATCCCCGACTATACATGTCTAGAGGGGCCTCTGAGCGCAATCTCTCACGGGCCAGGAATCCTCCTAGGAAGCAAGGTCACATGGACCCCTGCTGCAGCAGAAGCATTCCAGGGGCTAAAAATAGCACTGCGCCTCCCAGATCCGACCAGACCATTTACCCAAGCAGTAGACGTAAAGAAAGGCCACATGACATCAGTGCTGCTCCAAGAACATGGGGGACAACAAAGGCCAGCAGGATATTTCTCAGCTAAGCTAGATCCTGTGGCTGCAGGTAGCCTAGCATTGCTGCCCCACTGTCTAAGAGCAGTGGCAGCAGCAGAAAAAGCAGTAATGGCCTCCAGAGACATAGTAGGGTATTCACAACTGACCTTGCTGGTTCCTCATGCTATTGCTATGCTGCTGCTTGAATAGAAAACATCTCTCCTCACACAGGCGAGATGGTTACGCTATCACACCACGCTGCTTTGACATGCCTAACATCACCGTTAAGCGATGCAATGTACTTAACCCAGCAACTCTCCTATCCATTGTGGGTGATGGAGAGGAACATCATTGTCTAGCCTGTGTTAACACTGTGTGTTCCCCCAGGATAGACCTAAAGGAAGTTCCGTTGGACAACCCGGAATATGAAATATTTGTGGATGGCTCAGCGTCACGCAACAAGACAACGAGGGCAAATGAAGTGGGTTTTGCAGTAGTGTACCCGACCGACACATTGGCGTCAGGCTCACTACCGACCAATTACTCAACCCAGGCGGCCGAACTAGTCGCCCTGACAGAGGCATGTAAATATGCAAAGGGGGCGTCGGCCAACATACACACTGACAGTAGATACGCATTCGGATTAGTCCATGACTTCGGGACCCTCTGGAAACAAAGGGGTTTCCTAACCTCGACAGGAAAATACATAGCCCACCACAACCTTGTATCTCAGTTGCTGGACGCTGTGCTACTCCCCAAGACCGTCGCCATCATCAAATGCCAAGCCCATACAAATGGGAATGATTTTCTTTCCAAAGGTAACGCATCAGCAGATGCAGTGGCCAAAGCAGCTGCTCAGCAATCATTTGTTAACTCTTCTCATGTGCATGAAGAAACATGCACACCCACAGCATCCCTAACAGAGATCCAGGCAAAAGCTAAACCAGCAGAAGTGACACAATGGCGGAGGTGTGGGTGTATCAAAAAGGAAGGGGTATGGGCAGGGCCGGAGGGTAAGCCGTGCCTGCCCAGATGGTTATTCCCTTATTATGCATAATTGACACATGGGAAAGACCATGTGTCAAAAGGGGGAATGATGAGTACCATTAGTACACATTGGTTCACCAAAGGATTTACAAATTAGACTCGGTGGTGATAAAAGACATCAAAAGGAAATTCTGGAGACAAGCAAGGTGGACAGGTCCATACCAAATCCTGCTCACCACCCAGACGGCGATCAAAGTACCAGGACGCCAGACGTGGGTACACGTCCATCACTGCAAAAGGGCTCCGGCACCACTGCCGTCCGAGGACCAGGAAGAGAAGCAGATGATCAAGAATGACGCACCCTGAGCTGTACACACACACCACTGATTCCTTATACGACCACACGGTGAAAGCCTAGCGCTGCCGTAGAAGGTCTATACATAACCGCACATACACCTAGAAACTGAAGAACACACCTCATAAGAAGATCTGTGTGAACGCCTGCCCACCATGATGGAAGAAACAAGAAGACGCCCGTGGCATCCGTTCCGCCAGCCAGGCCTCTGTGGGGCTGCGTGGCATGTGTGTGTTAATTATAATCTCACTGGTGTTCGTGGTCCCATTTATATGGGAAGAGGCTCAGAAGATGAAGAAATTAAATTATCCCAATGCAACTAACAAATCAATGTTAGTACGGCATGTACGTTCATTAAGGAACCCCCTGCGCGATCTAGTCAATAGACATAAGACCAATAATCTCATTGAGAGCATGACCCAAAGAAACGGATGGCTTAAACACGCCAAGTACACTGCTCGTACACACACCACCGATAATTGCATTGTATGCTCAAAAGGGAAGACAGAAATGTTCATCTGGCCGATCCCTTTCAACTCCTCAGAATGGTCGGAGACAGGCCGCTGGGAGATGGCTCCTCCAAAGTACTAAACAATTGTGTTAATTCTGCTGTCTGATGTTCCGGGGCAACTCGGAATATACAGATGAGTTCATCGGGAATAGAAGTAATTGTTTGCACGTGGCTAATATAGCCCAATTCCGACTATCGATGGTTAAGCCCACACACGCGACAACACAAATTGATGATAATACAGTGTTCCCCGACTGTTTTCATGCCCGTAACGGGAAAGGAGAAAACGTTGGGAACTTTACGGGAAGATGATCAAGTAAAGGCAGGGTTTGAATCATTCCTCTGCCCGTGGTGTACCATGAACAAAATTTTAGATAGGATCAATTTTATTTACTACAACCAACAACTGTTCGTAAATGCATCACGCAACGCTATCAAAGGAGTGTCAGAACAACTATCTGCTACTTCACTCATGACATTCCAGAACAGGATGGCCCTTGACATGCTCCTCCACCGAAAGGTGGAGTATGTGCAATGTTTGGGGATACGTGCTGTACGATTATCCCCTAGGGCGCTTAATAAGCTCCAAACCCTCAGTATGCGGTTAAAGGAAATGTCTGGAATAGATAACAACATGTGGAGTTGGATGGGTAGTCTCTTCGGAAAATGGAAAGGGCTGATTATCTCACTGTTCACCAGCTTGTTAGTGGTAATCGTTGTCTTCGGCCTGTGCGGATGCTGTGTCGTCCCGTGTGTACGTTCACTAATGATCAAGGCCATAGACAAGTCTGTAACGACAACATTCGTGCACCCAACTAAAAACGATCTAGGTGAATGTTTTCCTCTGGTCCCTGTACCTGAACCATTCCCCTACCCGGAGTGGATGCCTCCTTATGAGGAAGAGTAAGCCAGATGAGTCATAGACCACGCTTAGTTGAGAGACCATATAATGGGAAGTAATGGTAATAACACTTGTATCTAGATAAGGGCTGTAGGCCCATGAGCACAGCTTTCTGCAATATATGCAAAGAACTTTAACAATGAACAAGTTATGAAGGTATATCTGAAATGAATTAACATGCCCGAAATTTCGCTGAAATGTATGAAGTGATATGTATAACCTCATATAACCAATGTGCTTTATTAATTTTTATGCTTTAGTTGTTGTATTTTGTTGTTAAAGTGATAATAATGTTAGATTTTTATCAAAAGGGAAGAAATGTAATGGAAAATTACATAGTCAAGTATTATGCATGCATTTATGTTTCTCTTCACTACAAACCATCTGTCACACCTGCCCAGCCTGCATCCTCTTCCACCTCTGTTTCCTAGTGTCCCTGTCTCTGTCTGTGTCTGTGTCTGTCTCTGTCTGTGTCTGTCTCTGTGTGTCTCTCTGCCTCCCTCTGCTGCAGGTTGGTGGGAGTGTCGCTGATTGCCGCCTGCGACTGCCGCACAGCTGCTGCACATCAGAATCATGCCAGCTTCCCCTATTTAAGCCCTTCCTCATTGTGTCTTTGCTTCGTTGTCTTGTATGTTCATTTGATATCTTGTGTATCCGGACCTGAATTATTCTTGTTCTAAGTAAAACAGGGATACCGGTACTCTTGTCTCCTGCCTCATGTCTGCTCCTGGGTTCACCGGTAAAAACCCTGACACCATCTCCTCTCAAGGACACATTCCGCTTTCCCTTTGAGCCTTGTCGATCTATCGCAGCCTGCCTTTACTGGGTGGGAAAATGACTATAAAGCTTATGAACTCCTATGTCTCTTGGGCTCCTTCGCTCTCAGACCCCTGTAATGGGAAAAGTCCAGATAAGGCCTTTCTTCCAGTTGGCATTATGTTCCTTGAATAGATTGTCTTTACGACAGACAATCCTTTTCCCATAGGGCATTAGGGTGACCCCTTCCTTGACCAGTCATAAAGATAAGCAGCTGGGGAAGAGGTTGAGTGAACCATAAATGTCTACACAGGAAACAGGAAATTCCTTTTCTGGGATTGAAGGAATTCGGTCCCAGGAACCCCCTGGGGTGAAAAGTGTGCTTAAAAGGGGCATGTGAATAATAATTTTTATAATTTTTAACTTGAGAATCTTTTCAGCCTAGTCTTCCAGGTGAACCGTGCACTGCCGGTTCAGTGAGACGAGGCTGCCTGGGAGATGTACTGAGGATATATCAATACAAAATCCTGAAGGAAAAAAGAATGCGGCGAGTGAGATCAATGCTTGTGCAAATTAAGAGTCGCTATTTTTAGAAAAATAGTGTGCGAAGGAAAGGCCGAAGGAAAGGCCGAAAAGGTACGGTACGTAGACTCGCTATTATTCGCTGAAGGACTGACGAGTTTATTAATGAAATTCCGAGAGTGGGGTAACATTAATCGAACAAAAGACAAGGTGTCCCGTAGGTACTAGAAGGCCTGAATAACTATAGAAGATAACCTAATATATTGGCAATAATAAAAGCGCTCGAAGAGAAAAATAATTATAATAGGAGGGGTATAATAATAATCGGAACAATAATATTAATAATACAATTATTGATAAGAATAATAATTATTAGGGTGCCCGGATCTAAAATGGGAAATAGCAATGCGGGAGTGACCGGGGGTCACAAGGTAATGTTGGAGAAACATGGTGAAATGGCACTAGAAGGGTTACAATATTTGCGGAAAAAGGGTTTTCCAGAAATGAGGAGTTTGTTTGGAGAAATTGAAGGAATTAGAAGTTAATAGAGTTGGAAAAGAAGGTGTGAAAACGTGTTTGTATGCATTTCATTTGTGGGAAGAGAGGGTGAGTTGAGGAAAAAAATTCAGATGAGGGACAAGCGAGTGTAGAGAGCGTAGGGAACTTTAGTCACCCGAACTACAGATCTGGACTTGGACCTAGACTGCCCTACGCATTGCGAATGCTCCGCTGTCCATGCCGCCTCTGCCGACCCGCCTACAACTACCAGCAGCCACAGCACCCAGCCTGTCCCCCGACATGGAGGAGGTCAAACCCACCCAGGGGATGACCACCCGCAACCAAATGCAGACCCGGCGATCAATCCGGCTGGCGTACACACCAACCAAAGCGACAGCAGCCGCGGATGGACAAAAGTCAAGGACGGCGAGAATGGACAGTTCCCCATGATTCAAGTTCTGAAACCGCAGGACGGCAGCCCAGCATATGTCTTCCGCGTGTGGAGACCGAGTGATATTAAGGACATGGCCGAATGTCTGCCGGACTTGTCCATTGCGGGGGGGCAGCGCTTGCCACGGTGATCGCTGAAATGGTCCAGCAACACAAACCATCCATCGTACAAGTGAGTCAAGTCTGTATGACGCCATCACGCACGCTCTGCTGGACGCGTCGGATGAAAGTTTATCGGCATTTGTAAAGAGAAATTGTATTGGCAGGCCAGACTCACTGTGATAGTGAGTCACGCCAGCCACGCAGAAGATCTTCGAGAGAAACAGATGGACAAGATCAGAGATTGTAGGCACAGACCGAGGGCCGGAGGTGGACGGATGCATGATATTCTGGCAGTACTATGCAAATCATTTGTGGTCATATATTGTACCTCTGGCTGACCCTGCATGCAGTGATGTGCATCTGTTATCAGTATGTCAGCTGTATCCTCTGATCTCTCTGTCAGCAAGTCCCACGTATAAGAATACTCTGGCGCGCGTATCATACCCGAGTATACTTGGATCGTCGGGCTTGCATCGGAGGTGATTGTGAGGCCTGTGTCGGTGCAAATAACACTCAGTCCTAAGCGACACATTAGATCTCATCCCTATTTTCCCTTTTGTTTGTGGTGTGTGTGGTGTGTGTGTCTCAGTGCTCATACAACCTTCTTGGACCGGACCCGCTCCCCCACACCGTCAATGCGAATGCATCCGTCCACCTCCGCCCCTCGGTCTGTGCCTACAATCTCTGATCTTGTCCATCTGTTTCTCTCGAAGATCTTCTGCGTGGCTGGCGTGACTCACTATCACAGTGAGTCTGGCGGTACGCCATGCTACTTTACAAACG
>PIJE02002958.1:4612-18278 GCA_002895965.2 Coryphaenoides rupestris | reverse complement strand
TGTCGTCATCTTCTACGCTGTGTGTGCAGGGTGAACGCTGAGCGACGCTAACAGACTCAATAAGCTCATCAGGAAAGCGGGTTCTGTCCTGGGAGTGGAATTGGAGTCTTTGGTAGAGGTCTCGGATAGGAGGATGCTGAGTAAACTACTCAGTATTATGGACAACGCCTCCCATCCCCTGCACGCCACACTGGAGTCATACCAGAGCACCTTCAGCCGTAGACTGAGATTACCGAGGTGCACCACAGAACGCCACAGGAGGTCCTTTCTGCCTGTGGCCAAGACAATGAACACAGCAATATCATGTGCAATATTACCTCTCAACATCATGTGCACTTTCCTCAGTATTACGTGCAATATTATGAATATTACTGTCCAACATCATGTGCAATACTCATTACCATTACCATTACCAAATTGTTTGCGCCGTCGAAATATCTTATCTTGCCTACATATTTGTAGATTTGAACTGTAAATTTGTAAATCTGTCAGTTTATTTTTATTATTCTGTTGTTCATATTGTTTTATTGTACTGTATTGCTATGTAACCTGGCACAAGAATTTCCTTCGGGATTAATAAAGTTCTATTGTATTCTTTTCTATTCTATTCTATTCTATTCTAATATAGCTGACTGGAAATGGAAATGGTAAATGGAAATGTGTCTTGCATAACTTTGCAAATGAGAGACAGTGGCTTTCTTTGGCCTTAACCTTGAAGTGATAAGATCAAAGTGATTAGATTTCATAAAAAAAATAATGGGCATGGTGAGAAAAAACCGTACACCATAAAATCGAGCTGAATGAAATCGAGCCAATGGGTTTTAACTGGTGACAACATCCTGTTTCTCCATCACTGGTTGTTCAAGATCAAATCTGCTTCTTAGCCGACCAAATAGCCGACCAACAATCAGCATGAATACGAATCTGTATATTGCGCTCCACAGATCCATATGTGGGAAGATGATACGGTAATTATGCCTTGACATTGTCACGATCGCGATCGTGTCTCCGGGCTCCCGGGCGCCAGTGCCGCCCCTGGATGATTAGCATACGTTCGCATACTGCGATACGTTCGCGGCTGCCCGCAATGAACAATTAGTCACAGTATAAAGCCCCCGGCTTTCCACTCACTGTGGTCGGACCATTGTCTTATGTTATTGTGCGAAGATACCGGTTATTCTAGTCAGTGTATGTATGGACTTGCACCTGTCACCAGCCAGCCGATCTACCCGCCTACCTGTTTCTACCGGTCTCTCCCTGCCTGCCGGTTCCCGCATCTCCCTGCCGCGCTCGCCACCCGTCCCACTGGCGTCACTCCCGTATTCCTCTGTATGTATCATAAATAAAGACCACTCCGCACTGCATAACCCCGAGTCCTGAGTCTTGCGATTGGGTCCTCCTGCTCACTCCCTTGACAGACATGTTGTGTTGCCTAATTGGCAGTGGAGTCAGAGGTATGTTCGCAGCACAAGATTCTTCTGGAGAACAGATCCCTGCGTTAGCCGCAGTGTTAGCAAAGAGGACCCACAAGTAGCAGCTCAAATCACGTTGTGTCAGCGCGTTTAATAAAGCACAAAGTTATCAGGCTTCCAAGCAAGTTCTCCCCAGGGTGCTCTGAAAAGCAAGCTCTCCAGCGCCCAGAGTCGGGTTGCTCGCCGGGATTCCCGGGAAATCTTCAGTCCCTTTAGTACCGGGAATTAGCAACGGGTGGTATTTGTTAACTTTTTATAACTATGTTGCATTAATAGTAGCCTAAACTAATAATACATACTCAATATATTGTGCAAATATGATTATTTTCTTGTTTAGATAGGCAGGCATACGAACTACCTGTAGAAGGTCTAAAAATAATCACTTGCGCGGATGTAATGAATTGTAGTGAACGCCACGGAGGAGCTAAAGAGACGAGACGCGGAGTGTAGTTGTATTGTTGCTCTGTGGCCCAGACACCACCCAGAGTCTACCTTTTATTGTGCTTTACCAAGGAGACGGATTGTTATTTTGGACATTAATCCGTTAATTCGCGGTTCTGATGGGGGGGGGGGGGGGGGGTTGCTCCGTTAAATTTGCGGTTCTGATGGGGGGGGGGGTTGCTCCGTTAATTCGCGGTTCTGATGGGGGGGTTGCTCCGTTAATTTGCGGTTCTGATCCGGGAGGGGGGGGGGGACATGTCCTCAGCGTCCCCACTAAATTCTACGCCCATGTGCTTTCCCATAATACATTTCCCATACATAACATTCCTCATAATCCCTCCGGCCCCCCACGTCATCTGCCCCGCCCCCTCCTGGCCGCTACAGAATGTAACGAAGATAGTTTTGTTTTTTTTCTTCATGAGAATTTCAACAAAATTTCTGCATGTTCTTCATAGAAATAAAACATTTGTATTCGATAAAATAGCGTTGTTCTGTTGCATTTATTTATATAGGCCTAGCATTAAATTAGTATTACGGGAATCCCGGGAAGGGGCTCTATAATCCCGGGATTTAAAAAGGGTCAGATTCGGGAATTTTGAGCAACCCTAGCCCAGAGGGTGCGGCCGCGGGCATACTCAGCTTTAGATGCTGCTTTGTGCCGTCTGTATCTCTTCTTAACCCCCCCACCACCACCACCAACCCAGCCCCACACTCCACACCCCCGGCCCCCTACCCCCAGCCCCCCTGTGTCTCATAGCCATAATCACTGCTCCACATACACACAAACAAGCACCCCCCCCCCACGCGCTCAAATTCATCACATTCACTTTATTAAGTTAGCGCATGCAGTGGTGGGCGTTGAGCATTAAGACATTGAGACATTAAGACAATAATGGGAGTATATTGTAGATTAATCTTGCTATGTTTAACGACAACAACAAAAAAACTACCTTAAGTACTCTCGATTTCGGTTTCTGTCGCCATAATTGCCTGCTGTAGCAAATGGCTTTCTAGATCAAAATAATGTCCGTGTCAGAGAGTGCAATGCGCCGAGCAAAATGTTGTAATATGTACAAACATATTTGACAAAGAACGGAGATTAGTGTTACATTGTATTACACTGCAAATGTATTTAATATGGCATGGCATATATTACAAAGAGTTGGCTAAAAAAACATCTTGAACTAATGCGGTTAAATAAAGACCATACCTGTTTGTATGTAAAATTCAACCCCCTCAATACAGCGATAGCAAGAGAAAATCTTAAAGACCGTCTTAATTGTTTTGAAGAATGACAGACAAAAAGCATTATCACCTCATATTACCGCAGACACAAAATGGCCTGTCAAGTAAAGCACAAAAAAAATAGAAGTAAATAAAAAAATCTCCCACTCAGGCCAACAGCGTCAAATTGAAGTTTCTCCCCAGAGGCCATGCGACACAGCAGACGCCGTGACAAGTGAGCGAAGAGGCATTTACACTCTCTCTCATTCTTTCTTTCTTTCTATTTCTTTCTTTCAGTTTTTTTCTCCATAATTTTTCCGTCTGCTGCTGAGTTTCGTTACATACAGTTTTGGTCGAGGTTGTTTTGCCGTGGATATTTGCCCAGTCGTCAGATGGTCTTCCCGTCATGCATTGCTTAAGAACACACACACAGAAACACACACAGAAACACACACACACGCACACAGTCTTGGGGTTCAGGCAGGCGGTGAGGCTGCCACTGTTGAACCTTAGTTGGCAACACATCATTCACTAGCGTCCTTAGTTTAGTTCAGTGGCGGTCGTCGGCTGGCAAGGTGCACAGACCAGCGTGTTGTCACTGAAGCGAACATTTAAAAGTTGTTTCCTCACACAAGTAGCCTACTGTCAGGCCATTGGCCAGGAGTGCACTCCAACGGAATGACAACAAAGGCTTCGCTTGAGATAAGCTCTTTATTACGCATTCATTACTTGAGCGTACATCGCACATATGTGTAATTACTGCGGCGGTAATCATTGGATAACACCAGGGTTATACAAGTATGGTTTTGAAAATGGAGGCACTTGGACCTTTAACCAATACATTTCAAAGGCGATTGGAATCTCGTTATAATTCCTATTTCATCTACTTTAGATAAGCCCATTAATACATCCATCAAAAAGTCATTATTGCAGCCTTCAAAGATCCTTGATAATAGTCATCAAAAGACTTTAAAAGTAGAAAGAACAAAAAAAGGTACATTTATTTCACAATCCACAATGCCTGTGCCACCAGCGTAGACCAGACTCTGGTGACTCAGTTAGATATAAGTATTACTATTATTAATACCAGAACAGAATTTAACATCAGAACATTACATTGAGATATGATGTTATTTTAAATGGCTTGAATAGCTGTGCATTTTAAATGTCGTTTGAGGTGTTTGATCTCATTGCAGACAAACAGCTACTTTATTTTTGTATTTTTTATAGCAGTTTGCGGTAAGTGTGCAAAATATTTCCATCAAGGATAAAACAAGTAGTGTAGTTATATCGTAAAATTTCAAACAATGACCTATGCTGAATAAAAAGAAATGGAATTTGCATCATAGAAAGGGATTTAATAAAAACTTTTGAAACACTTCCTGTGGTAACGGTTCTGGTAAATTTGTTTAACCTCTAACTTGCCCCCCTTAAATTATATATTATTTGATCAGCTCCTAATCGATATGGGAGACCGACAGTAAAAAAAAAAAAAAAAGCATTTAGCATTCAGCACGCAAACACGTTGGCTGGGCCCCACGGGTGATAAAAGTAACCGTCTATTTTCAGGGTCAATTTACCGGCCTCGGGAGTCCTCTAGCCATTGTCATGAATATGGAGTCTGCGCGCGCCAGGCTACTGCTGTACCTGAGAATCAGAATCAGAATCAGAATCAGAATTGCTTTATTCGCCAAGTAGTTTTCACATACGAGGAATTTGCTGTGGTTGTTGGTGCATACAGACAACATAAGAGTAATAATAATAACAGTTAAAAAGCATTAAAAAGCAAGTAGTGCAAAAACGACAAGAAGCATAAATATAAAATAAAGTAGAATAGTATGAGTGGTATATACAATACAGAATGATTTCTGAATGATGAGATATTTACAATACAGAATGATGAGATATTTACAATACAAAATGATTTTCAGAATATGGAACTAGAGTGTGGTTGTGTGTTAATGGTCATGGTGTACTGTCTATGGAGGTGGGGATAAGAGTTCCTGTCAGTGGGGGATCCCGGGCCTGTTAATGAGGCTAACTGCAGATGGGAAGAAACTGTTTTGTGGCGAGAGGTTTTGGTCCTGACTGGACCGGCAGGCCTCCTGCCTAGAGGGAAGTTGTTTCAAACAGTTTTGTCCGGGTGAGAGGGGCGGCCACAATCTTTCCCTGCACGCCTCCGGGGTCCTGGAGGCATACAGGTCCTGGAGAGATGGCAGATTGCAGCCAATCACCCTCTCTGCGGAGCGGATGACACGCTGCAGTCTGCCCTTGTCCTTGGCGGTTGGCAGCAGCGTACCAGATGGTAGATGGAGGAGGTGAGGATGGACTCGATGATGGGAGTGTAGAAGTGCACCATCATCGTCTTTGGCAGGTTGAACTTATTCAACTGCCGCAGGAAGAACTCCTCTGCTGGGCTTTTTTGTGGATGGAGCTGATGTTCAGCTCCCACTTGAGGTCCTGGGAGATGATGGTTCCCAGGAAGCGGCAGGACTCCACAATATCGACTGAGGAGTCTCTCGGGGTGATGGGGGTGAGTGGGGCTGGGTTCTTTCTGAAGTCTACAACTATCTCCACTGTCTTCACAGCGTTGAGCTCCAGGTTGTTCTGACTGCACCAAGTCGCCAGATGGTCCGATCTCCCACCTGTAGGCGGACTCATCCTCACCAGAGATTGAGTCCAATGATGGTGTGTCATCCGCGAACTTCAGGAGCTTGACAGACTGGTGACTGGAGGTGCAGCTGTTGGTATACAGGGAGAAGAGCAGAGGGGAAAGAACGCAGCCTTGGGGGGAACCGGTGCTGATGGTCCGGGAGTCAGAGATGTGTTTTCCCAGCCTCACGTGCTGCCTCCTGTCAGACAGGAAGTCTGTGATCCACCTGCAGGTAGAGTCAGGCACGCTCAGCTGGAAAAGCTTGTCATGTAGCAGAGATGGGATGATTGTGTTGAAAGCAGAGCTGAAATCCACAAGCAGGATCCTGGCGTAGGTTCCTGTTGAGTCCAGGTGCTGGAGGATGAAGTGAAGGGCCAAGTTTACTGCATCGTCTACAGATCTGTTGGCTCTGTAGGCGAACTGCAGGGGGTCCAGGAGAGGGTCTGTGATGGATTTGAGGTGGGACAGCACAAGGCGGGGGGGGTGGGGGGGTGATCTGTTGGCTCTGTAGGCGAACTGCAGGGGGTCCAGGAGAGGGTCTGTGATGGATTTGAGGTGGGACAGCACAAGGCGCTCAAAAGACTTCATCACCACAGAGGTCAAGGCAACGGGTCTGTAATCATTAAGTCCTGTGGTCCTTGGCTTTTTGGGGACGGGGATGATGGTGGAGGACTTGAAGCAATCGGGTACATGGCAAGTCTCCAGAGAAGTGTTAAAAATGTCTGTGAACACCGGGGACAGCTGATCAGCACAGTGCTTCAGGGTGGATGGAGAGACAGAGTCTGGCCCGGCTGCTTTGCGGGGATTCTGCCTCTTGAAAATCCTGTTTACATCTCTTTCCAGTAAGGACAGAGGTGTCGCTGAGGGGGAGGGAGGGAGGGAGGGGGGCTCTGGGATGGGCAGCTGTGGGGAGGCCCAGGCTCCTGCTGTGCTGGGGGAGGTGGGGCTGGTGGACTGGAGCTGGTGGATGGTGTCACGGGGGATGGTGTCAGGACTGTCCCATTGTCTTTCAAAGCGACAGTAGAACTCATTCAGGTCGTTGGCCAGGCGTGAGTTATTCATGGAGTGGGGGGTTTTTGCTTTGTAGTTTGTGATCTGTCTGAACCCCCTCCAGACAGAAGCAGAGTCATTGGCTGAGAACTGGTTTTGAAGTTTCTCTGAGTACAGTCGTTTAGCTACTCGTACCTCCTTGCTAAATCTGTACTTTGACTGAGGCACATTATGCAGTAAAGAAAGCTAATGGACCATTAGCCCAAGGAGGGGAGCGTAATAAGCGCGGTAACTGCAACTTAATACAGCCCATATCAGTGTCCTTCTTCGCAAACTCGATAGCTTTCGGTATGGTTTATACAGACTTGATTGATGACTCATTAGACCTTTTTGTATTTTTTTTCCAAGGGAACCACATTCACATGCGGTCTGATGAGTACACAAGGCTATCTCCCTCGGTGAGGCTATCTCCTTAAACAGATAAGGGCTCATTGTTCTGCCAAGTGCAGGAGAGAGATTTCTGAATACATGCATATACTGTATATATATATATATATATTGTGACACACTCAGGGGGGTGACGAGTGTTCACGATGCTGAAATTAATGAATTCAAGTTTCACAACAGGATTCAATGAAATACACCCTTTATCGACTAATGGGGAGGGAAAGTTCATGGTTAATAGCAGTGCCAAGTCCGTAATCCAATTGATTCGTCGTAGTCCATAAGCAGGGTCTAGCACACCGGGACGAACTCTCATACAGATCAGGGCGAGGCAGGCGGGAGGGTAGTCAGGCAGACGAGGGTCATACACGAAACTGGTTCTCAGACATTCAAAGGCAAAGGCAAAGGCCACTTCTTTGTCTTATCACAGAACTCACACAGCGCATTCAATTCATCTCAACTCAACTCAACTCAACTCAACTCAACTCAACTCAACTCAACTCAACTCAACTCAACTCAACTCAACTCTTCGTCCACGTCCACCACTTCGACGTCGACAACTTCTTCCCAGGTCCTCTCCTATTTATGTCCTGAATACAGGGTGTTGATTGGCTGCCGTCGAGTTCCTCTAACAAGGCGCAGGTTTCTCCAATACGGATGATTGCCGGTCTAGGCGGCTGTGTCTCAGTGGCTCCCTCTAGGGGCCGAAGTGTGAATGCCGGGAACGAATAATGCTTCCATAGCTCTCCTCTTATGCTCCTCGGTGGCCCGCTGCCACAATATGTATACCATTTTAGAGGCTTTTTCAACAGTATTGTGTTTGTTTGTCGCTTACGCAAGGCCATGTAGTGTAGCGGGAACATTGGCCCAAAGTTAATTATCATAGCCCTTCTTAATATTAGTAATAGTCATTCAATGTTCTGTTTTATATTTATCATTGAATCTTCTTTATTAACAATAACAATGCACACTTAAGAAATTATACATTACCAATGCAAATGGAGTAGGCATTATTAAGATGGTTAATAATGAAAAGCCTATATTGTCTATATATAGCCTATATCAGGGATGGGCAACTTTGATAATAGAGAGGGCCACAAAAAATGTATCCTCACTACCAGAGGGCCACATTGTGACCGTGCACTTCCACTATAAGATACTGTAACCCAGTGGTCATCAACCTTTTTAAGCCCAAGATCCCTGATCTTGGGCTTGGTGAAAGGCAAGGTCTACCGGAGAGAAAAAGGCAGCCCAGTCTGTATTTCCAACTGCCTTTTATTTAGGCTCATTGAATTACATGAAGTCAATTTGAATTTTATGCAACCAAGAACAAATCATTTGAGTAAAACATTTTTTTCACAAGAGCAACAAAGAAAGAAAAAACGTCTTGCAATGAGCAGATCATATGAAGTGCCATTGGTAGTCCGCATGAGTCACTGTCCCTAGATCTGGCTTTCAGCTCTGTGTCATGTTGCTAATAA
Source organism: Coryphaenoides rupestris (assembly GCA_002895965.2). NCBI lineage: Eukaryota > Metazoa > Chordata > Actinopteri > Gadiformes > Macrouridae > Coryphaenoides > Coryphaenoides rupestris. Next base: position 9,573 of record PIJE02002958.1, on the reverse strand, counting down.
ACCATCTTTTATCTGCTACCTGTTCTCTATCAATGGGCATGAATGGGTTTGAAACGAATGCAGCAATACTGTCCATGACGTCACTTTGCTAAGCTGAAAAAAATACAACAACTGAGGCGCTTTTAAAACCAAACATTAATCAGCACAATGTATAAATAATATATAATTGTGGTATGCAAGGGCCGCAGCTGTAGGGATGAGTATAATGAGCCTGATCATATTTATTTAACACCTGGTTACTGACCCCACAGTAGGAGGCTGGGGACGGATGGAGCAGCAGGACCCGACACGAGGCAGACGAAAAACAATATTAAGATGTTCCTTATGAAGCCAATGGGTCTAATTCATAATTAAAGACTGTTGGGCATTATACCGACTGCGGTCTCTCCAGAACCAGATCAAACTTGCATGGACAAACTTCTCGGCAGAACTCAACAAGGCAATGGACATATATGTAGGGATGGGTACCGAGAACCGGTACCACTATGGAACCGGTTCCCGTACAACCGGTACTAACCGTACCGAATCAAAACGCATATTCCGGTGCCTCATTTCGGTGCTAGTTAAAATGCCATTTGAAATATCCGCTGCATTTCAGCGCCCTCTAGTGCTCGAAACGAAATATCGCTGATGCACACGTCACGTTGCCCAACCCACACCTAACTTTAGTAAACAATTCAATCAGTGCGCAGAGACAGTGAAAGCAAGTAGTCGCAAAATGCCGAAACCACGACGTTCGAAAGTCTGGCTGCATTTTACACAAAAAAACGCGAACAATAGTATTTGCAACAAATGTTTAAAAATCGTTGCATGCAAAGGGGGGAACACCTCCAACTTGATGAAGCATTTGGCGAGTCACGGTGTGAACCTGAAGGCCGAAGCGTGCACCGTGTTCGACCCCATGAAATCGTCAAGCCCAGTACCAAGCACCTCAGCCGGTGGTGTGGGAGACCCCGACGACGAGATGATTGACGAGGATTCCAGCAGCATTTCCTCATGTTAGTAACGTAACGTTAACGATGCAACTCTTGAATTTATAAATTAATCAACGTTTTTACGTGTTTACGATTACATACGTTAATAATAAATAAATTAATGAACTAATTAATTAATTAATGAATGAACGTAATATATATTATTATTGCAGTAGTGACCCCATTCACCTTGGCCAAGAAGGGAACCTTGCATTCTTTTTCCACTGTGGAATCTCCATGGTTCAGGTAAATAAATACCATATCATTGTTTTAGGTAATTGCATTATGTGAAAATAATGTTTATTTAGTGTGTATAATCTAGTTATGTGCCATTAAGACAAATAAGACTAATACACATCCTTAAATTTCTTTAATACAGAGAGATGACCAGTGCCCTTAATCCTCGCTACCGCCCCCCGTCCAGGGATACTCTGATGAATACCCTCATTCCTGCATGGTACTCTGTCGAAAAGCAGAATGTTGTTCAGGCATTGGCACAAGTGATCAAGGCTGCTATTACCTGTGATGGGTGGACCAGTGTGGCACAGGACCATTATTTGACAGTCACTGTGCACTACTTTTCACTTGCTTTGTTTGCTGTTATTTGCTCTTATTTATTATTAGTAGTTGTACTGTTTTACTTATTTATTGTTCAATTGTTTTGCCTTTGCAATAAAAAAAGACATTCTTTAACGTTGTTGTTTGCTCTTTATTTTAAAGAAGGTATCGGTTCTGGCACCGTTTTGGCACCGGTATCGTTTTAAAAGTATCGGTTTGGCACCGGTATCGGATAAATCTAAACGATACCCAACCCTACATGTACCTAAGACACGCCCCAGGAAAGATAAGCGCAGAAAAATATGGATGAATAGAGCTGCAATGGCCAAACAGAAAAATACACTAATACAGGTGACTATCTTGACTATCTAAGAGCCACACAGGACAAACATGAGCTAAGCAAATTAACCAAAAAGCTATGCAGAGATTTTGAACAAGATCTAGCACGCAACATAAAGAAAAACCCCAAGGCATTCTGGAAATACAGCAGCTCTAAACTGAAGACAAGACCAAAACTAGGAGACCTACAAAACAACGATGGTGAAATGGTACAAGACGAGGACACAAGCAGTATTCCATCCTTAAACAAGATATACCATGGACAATCAGTTCTGGACCTTCAAATCACACCAGAGATGATTGAAAAAAAGTTGCGAAAACTCAACCCTACTAAATCATCTGGACCGGACAGCATGCATCCTAGTGTGTTAAAGGAATCAGCACACAATAGATATCCCCTTATGTATTATCTTCAATATGTCACTGTCCGAAGGTCAACTACCACTCTCGTGGAAACAGAGCAACATCACACCAATCCACAAAAAAGGCAGCAAAACACAAGCAGGAAACTACAGACCCGTCAGTCTAACATCAAAGTGATGGAATCATTATAGAAGGATCATGTTATCATCATCAAGGATCATGAGTTAAAATTTCATAAGCACGTTGCATATGCAGTCAACAAGGCCTCAAAAAAGCTGGGACTAATAAGAGCTACATTTCCAGAGAAGAGCCACGAAACTAATACCAAGACTACGACATCAACCCCATGAAACGCGATTAAGAACCCTAAATTTACCATCACTTGACTTTAGACGCAGAAGAGGGGACATGTTAGTGTTAAAAAATATTGAATGGCCTTGACAGGATTGACCCACTGCTCTTCTTTAAAGTCCCAGAGTACAGCTGCACCAGACGTCACAGTCACAAGCTCTATAAAAGTTACAGCAGGATGGAACTCCGAAAAAATGTCTTCAGCCAGAGAATTGTAAATGACTGGAACTCTCTCCCTCAATATGTGATAGCGAGCAAATCTCTGAACTCTTTCAAATCAAATCTGGATACATTTTGGCAGGATGCCAGTTGCCCATCCCTGGCCTATATTGTTGGTAAAACTTTGACATTTGTGCATTCAAACAGAACCGCCTGTTTGAAAGAATGAAAAAATTGCAAATCTCCTGATGAAAAAACAGATTCGAAATACAGTAATCAGAGAGCACAGCAAATGTTGTCGCTGTGCTTTCTGGAGTCCTATTCCAGACATATTTCAGACGTGTCTGAAACACACAAATTGCCTCAATCCCAGAAAGGTTTCTATGCTTGCCTCAAGAATTGCTTGCTTCCAAGAGGCAGGAGTGGGGTGAGCGGGGCAGTAGGGGGGAGAGGCAGAGCACAACAGCAGGCGCTAAGCCCCCCCGCTGCGGTGGAACACAGCTCCTGGAACATGGCCAGACCTGCCTGCACATCACACACCCACACACACACACACGCACACACACACACACACACACACACACACACACACGCAGACACACACACACACACGCAGACACACACACACACACACACACACATATATAAAGAAAACCACACACCTACCATGCATAAGCCAATTAAAAACGTGATGCATAATTTAGCATGTCATTTGGTGGTGGGGATCCAATTGAATACGATTTGCGGTGGTTTTTTGAGTTTCCTCGGGCAAAGAAACGTTGCGTTACAATACGACGTCTGTAACCTGATTCAATTTTAATCCAAAAAGGAAACAACGTGAGCGTCCAGGGGAAACGGCACATGTGGTCTGAGCCAATGACGTGTGCCAATATGATGAATGCGGCTCCTCCAGAGAAAGAAATAAATAAAAACGGTACGTTTTTAAAGACGGGCGATGTTAAAGACAACGCTGCAAAGTCTCACATCCCTATTGTGCAAGGCCAGCACAAAGGCAAATGTCTTGAGAATGAGAAGTAACCTCAATGGGAAGAGAGTGATCCCTGACTATTAAAATTGTGGCCCGGTGTGAAATCTTATGACCAGAGCCGGCTAGATACCCCTGTTCACTTTGCAGGTCTTTTTTTGCGTGCTAAAGGCAGGTAGAACGCATCCTTCCTGCATCCTTACTGAAAAAGCACTCCCGCCAATTAGGACAGCGGTTGCCTCCGCCGCCGCCAACACACACCGCCATGGCAGTAATTGCCCCCACGACAGCCACCGGTACCGCGGGTTTGACCAACCACAATAAAGTCCCACCAAGAAACACTTTTCTTTATAAGCCCAGAGGGGGGCGCGGCACACACAATCGGGAAAGGTTGACATCCAAATCCTCTCTTTTGCTTCCCAGCGACAGTTTAATTGTCACTTCCTCTGCCAATCATTTTATTTTTTGCTTATGCATTTTAGTTTATCTTTCCACCACCACCACCTCCACCCGAAGCCCTGCGCTAGCTTAGTAATTCCGCGGCACCGCATGCGTTGTCATGGGGGTCCTGGCGACGATAAAACCGCCAAACGAACGAACGCTCTTCCCTTTTTTTTCTCCACTGTATAAAAAAAGACAAGAAAGAAGTGTCAACGTGTGTGTGTGTGCGTGGAATACCAATGAAGGCTCATTTTAGTAAGATAAGCGATTCAGGATTCCTTTAAAACCGACGGGAGCGCCGGCGCTCCCAAAACACCCCCTCACTTTAACTACCGTAACTCCTCGAGCATTTGCGCGATCGAGGAAATTCCAACGGTTTCTGAAAGCAGAGGAGCTGCGCTTTCCAACCATATATGGGTTATTACGGTAAACTGCGCGGAGTTGCGCAGAAAAGTTGCGCAAAAAAGTTGTAGGAGGCGCTGAGCTGCAGGAGGAGACAGAGAGTTTGTGTTTATATCGGTTTTTTGTATTATTTAGAGTGTCTTTAGAGTGTTTAGAGTGTCTTTAGAGTGTTTAGAGTGTTTAGAGCGGTGTTTGTCTCAATTTTGAGAAGATCTGCCCGGAGAAACGGTCATCCCAGCAGATTGGTGGAGGACAGATGAAGGAGATACTGAACACAGTAAGTCTACACATTGTACCTCACATACTTTACTACGATGTTGACTTACACTCAACCTTTCAACTTCATTGTAATATTATTGTTGTATAGAATGTGTAATAGTGCTGCTCAA
>PIJE02002957.1:39394-43233 GCA_002895965.2 Coryphaenoides rupestris | reverse complement strand
TGTGTGTTCACTGCCTGTGCCATTTCACATCTGGAGAGAACGCCCCCCCCACCCACCACACACACCCCCCTCACACACACACACACACACACACACACACACACAACACACACACACACCCACACACACACACACACACACACACACACACACACACACACACACTCCCGCCCCTCGCCTCCTCTCTAAAAGTTCTCAACCTGTCAGTTTCCACTTAAAGCTGGATAAATCCCCCTCTCTCCCTCCATCCATCTCCTTTCTTCCTCCACTCCTTTCTCCCAGCGTCTCAATCTCTCCCTCCCATCTGTAATTGGTGGGGCAGGTTTAACCTCTCTCTTCTCTCTCTCTGTCCATTCTGTCTCTCTCTATCTCTCTCTATCCATCTATCTCTCTCTCTCTCTCTCGTCTCCTGCTCTCCTCTCTCTGTCTCTCTCCGTCTCTCTCTCTCCTCTCTGTCATGATCATTATCTCTGTCTCTCTGTCTCTCTCTCTCTCTCTCTCTCTCTCTCTCTCTCTCTCTCTCTCTCCCTCCCTCTCTTCTCTCCTCTCTCCTTCTCTATCCTCCCCTCTCCTCCTCTCTCCACTCTCCTCCTCTCTCTTCCCCTCTCCTCCTCTCTCCTCCTCTCCTGTCTCCCGGTCTCCTCTTCTGTTCACTCCCTCTCCTCCCCTCTGTCTCTCTCCTCCCTCTCCTCTCTGTCTCCTCCTCTCTCTCCTCTCTGTCTCTCTCTTCCTCTCTGTCTCTCTCCTCTCTCTCTCTCTCTCTCCTCCTCTCTCTCTCTCCTCCTCTCTGTCTCTCTCCTCCTCTCTCTCTCCTCCTCTCTGTCTCTCTCCTCCTCTCTGTCTCTCTCCTCCTCTCTGTCTCTCTCCTCCTCCCTGTCTCTCTCCTCCTCTCTGTCTCTCTCCTCCTCTCTGTCTCTCTCTCTCTCCTCTCTGTCTCTCTTCTTCCTATCCTGAGATCTTGTCAGCGGTGAGGGGGATTTTCGCGGGATTCCGAGGCGTGGCGTTGACAATGGCGCGAAGTGCCCTGCGCTGTCCCTTTAAGAACCCGCAGGTATCTAATTAGTGGGAGAATAGCGCAGGAAAGTCTGGGGCTTTGCGGTGGAGCTGCGGCTAATAACGTGTCGAAGCGATGGCTTCTGGCAAATTGCTTTGTTATTCTTGTCAAAAAAAGGTCCACTGCAAGAAGTCGATTTTAAAATACCCATCAAAATGATTAATTGCCGTGGGATGAACAGATGCTGAAATACCCTTGAATGGCTGAAGCTCGCCAGATAATGTATTCATGAAGTTACAGAAACATCATTAAGGCTATTAATTAGCCCGCACGACCACTAGGCCTCTACTGCCCGCATTATAGATTTTATTTTAAATCTTCCTTCAAATAAATAAAATAAATAAGACATTGTTGAGAAACTTCAGGAGTACGACCATGTCGTTTTCACCCCCTGCTGGGCTTTTTTGTTATTTGTTGCTGTATTTACCTATATATACTTCACCTTTTTTAGCTTCAGTTTTTAATTTCTCTTGTTGAAAGTAAAGCACTGTTATCCCAGATTCCAGTCAACACTTCACCGATAGTCCATGACGTGAACACATACATGAAGCAGGTTTGGATGCTGCCTGTGGAGGTGAGGACTTCTGGCAGGGCTCTGGTGTGGGTAACTGGAGACGCTGCCCGGACCTTTAAACCTTTCAGTGGCGCTGGACTAAGAGGCTTTGGACGAGAGGCGAAGAAACTCTTCCTCGCTTTAATTGCTTTAGAAACGGTCTTCAACCAAAAGACAGCGCCCAGATTTACCTCCCGTTTACGTTCTTATTTCCATTGGTTCACAAGTTAATCCTCTTTCTTTCTCAGACCTCGGAAAGCCCAGTGATGGGGGCCTATAATAATAACCCACCAAGGCGAGGGACCGGCAGGGGACATGAGGTTTCCAAGCAAAGAAAATAAAAAAATGATAATAATAATAATAATTTGTGGAAAAAGTTTCACATCGTAAAATAAATAGAATACAAATAATATGACATTGAGCTACAATTACAAACGAGCAATTGTTAAAATTGCCTAATTGTTAAAATAGCCCGATTAGGCTAATAGGCCTATAATACAACCTAATAATAATAATAATAATAATAATAATAATAATAATAATAATAATAATAATAATAATAATAGTAATAATAATAATAATAATAATAATAATAATAATAATAGCAAAATATTATGCTAAATAATTCGTCATCAGACCAAGAGATTTCTAATATATTCCTATCCCAAACATATTCCTCATGTATGATTCCCCAATATAGCAGCAAAATAGATGTTTACATGAGATAATTTAACAAATTGTATATTCACGAAAAAGCTATCAGTATTCACATTTTCATCTGAGCTCCCTGGCATTTCCAATAAGTCTGCTTTTAAGTGTATCATTCAAGAGGGGAACTGACTCATCGTGACTTGATATGAAAGCTACACGTTTATTGACTTGAATCCAGTGCGAGTGACTTTAAAAAATGCCAACAACGTCTCTCCTCCCACTGTGCCCATAGTGTTGGGCACTTGGCAGGCGCACTTTACGCTCAGAGTGGATTGATTGATTGTACAGTTAATAGGCTTAATATTCCCCCGTTTCGTCTTCATTTCAAATGTCCCAGAGCGAAAACAAAAACATTGGCCAAAGATAAAACATGGGTTTGGATTTCCACCCTGCACCGCCCCGATATAATAGCTCCCCTTTCTCCTTAAGAAACTCTCTGTCTAAAATATGCAAGCTTTACTACACTTAAAGGTTACTCGGCGCTGCCCTTAATTCCCACCTAAACGGTTTTGCTCCGGGAGACGAAATCTTCTCTAAAAACCCTTCAAGAAGAGAAGGGCATTATTGGCCCTAATCCTCTTACCCGCAGTCATTTGAAGACAGGGGTTTTTGGAGGCTGAGATGGCGTCTTGTCTTCCCCTATCCCGTCCCAAATCCTCCAAGGCCAGCAGAGATTGTAAAGGCAGCGGTGGCCTGGCGTCTATTAGCCATCTCTCTCTCTCTCTCTCTCTCTCTCTCTCCTCACACCCCACTCACCAACACAGAAGACACTCTGCAACAAATACACTGTAAAAAATAACATACAATTATACACCCTAAATATATATACAGTATATAGGCCTACAAATCCATTCAGTTTATATGAAAAGGAAAAGTGTATTTTAATTGTTCAGCCTAATTGAACAGGTTCAATTAGGTTTTATGGACAACTATTAAACAATTGGCTCTGCTTCAATTGTCGCATTTTGATTTTATATGCCAAAACAAATGCATTCTAACAACCAAAAACATGATAGGCTTATTTTATTAAAAACTAACTGGAGCCAAGTTAGCCCATGCAATTATATAACCTATGATATAATACAGTAGAGCCTAATCAATCTATGTACACATAGACCTACATCTGGAAACTTATCAATAAGAAACAATCTTACAATCTGCATACGGATCAACATACACACTATATGTCGGCCCATGTTGATCTGCTGGATACAGAAATCAACACAACAACATATCGTGACATTATCTCAGATCTTATATACTTTTCATTTTGTTTAATCTTATAGAGATTAAATACAAATGTTGACAGTCACGGGGATATTGTATGTAGACGCATAATATCCTTAAATTCATAATTTCGAAAAAAAAAAATTGGGAATCTCTGAGCCAAAAAACTCTTCCTAGTGGAGGAAAACACATCCTCCTCCTCCTCTTCACGTGATTGACAGCTTCGAGGACCACTCAGAGCGCTGACATGACCCAACACCAGCCCCTCCCCACCCCTTCCACCCCCCTCACCCC
>PIJE02002957.1:31894-36894 GCA_002895965.2 Coryphaenoides rupestris | reverse complement strand
ATTTATGTATCTCAACACGACCCGGGTGCAGGTTAGGCTCCACACTACACTGTAATAAATGCATATAGGCTTCAAAATAACGCCAACCAATTGAGCAATTAATTACAGTATATAGGTTATATATAGGCCTATGGGCTATTTACCTTCAATATTTGTTCATTCGTTTTGGCCCATTTATATTTTATTCTGGCTCTTACCAGCAGGTTTCTGAACTCATAATAGCAACTTTATTTAGCATTTCAATGTGTATTGCTGTCATACATTGCACCCGTATGTGAACTGTAGGTTCACGTTGTTTGATTACAAGCTTAAATAGGCTGTTGGGTTTTTTTCTCTCCTCAAATTCGTTCTTTGACTCATTTTAAAAATTGGAAATGTATAAAACATAACAAAAAATACATATGATATTGTGTGCTTTATGCACATTTAAGGCAAATGCAGTCCACATTTAAGGCACATTCAGCTGACTTCACAGCCAGCAAAAAAGTAACCTAAGATCATGATGATGATGATGATGATGATGCCACACACATGAAACACTTACCCACGCGTACACTTGCTCTAAATACTTGACATGACGAGACGTGAACACGTTATCAGCGACGATATCCGCACGCTGAAACAAATGTAAACGTGCACATGTGCTTCAAAAGTTCTTACCTTCAGTCTTCAGTCGCTTGTCCAGCTGCTCCGCGTGTCGTGTTTTGGCGGAATATCCACGTGCACCTCACTACAGCTATGGGCTATGTAGGTGCTGGTTAGCGGAGTGTGTGTTTTTCGCGGGTAATAATAATAATACTAATAATTATAATAATAATAATAATAATAATAATATTGGCTACGACGGTCGTCACGTGTAACGCCTCGTTGTCAGTTCAGTTCAGTTCAGCTCAGTCCAGTCCGGCCGATCTGTTGCTCCGCGGGAAGCGCGCGCTGCAGGAATCCTCCTCCGCGTCTCGCGCCAAACACGCCGAGTGTTCCTTCAGTCTGTACTGGCCGGTGCGCGCGCCGAGCGGGGACTTTAAAGCGCGCCCTGCTGGGGGGGCGGGGGAGGAGGGGCGGGGTGGTGTTTGGGGGGGGGGGGGGGGGGGTGGGGGGGCTTGGGTCATGTCAGCGCTCTGAGTGGTCCTCGAAGCTGTCAATCACGTGAAGAGGAGGAGGAGGATGTGTTTTCCTCCACTAGGAAGAGTTTTTTGGCTCAGAGAATCCCAATTTTTTTTTTTCGAAATTATGAATTTAAGGACATTATGCGTCTACATACAATATCCCCGTGACTGTCAACATTTGTATTTAATCTCTATAAGATTAAACAAAATGAAAAGTATGATTGAATTGACGTATTGGAGCACTGGGCTCACACACACACACACACACACACACACACACACACACAGACACACACACACAGGCTACGCATGCACGCGCGCGCACGAACACACGCACACACACACGCGCACCGTGGGCTGGCCGTGAGGCAGCGTTTACTGAACACGCGCTGTTTCCAAAAGGCTCCCTTGCTGCTCGTGCTGTGTTGGGGTGAACACGTGACATTGATCAAAATGTTCATTATTAGGGTGAAATAAAATAATACAATTATAATATCTGTTTCACAAGACGCATGACGTAATATGCCTTTTATGGAGGTCTAATACTACAATTATTATCAGAATTACAATAATAATAATAATAATAATAATAATAATAATAATAATACGTATTATTATTATTATCGGGCCTATAATATTAATAATTATTATTATAATTATTATTGTTGTTATTATTATTATTATTATTATTATTATTATTAATAATAATAATAATAATACATTATTTCAATACTGCCTTAGATATTGACTATAGATCATTTAGGCTGTTTTATCATTTATTTGAACGTGAATCAGTTAAAATCAGTTAAAATAAATATTATTTTCAAAGTTGAATACAGACCGATTTGGACCGGCTTTATTTATGTTAAAATAGGCCTACTAACATTGAAAAGATCCTAACCTACTATTGGCCCATATTTAAAATATCGACCTATATCATTCTGCATCCCATGAATAAAGACAATATTTATCTTATCTTTCTCGCTGTTATAATAATACTTGAAACCCCCTGTTTTGTCAGCCACCTTCATACCATTGTTGTCTATATTACATTTATTGCATTAAAAAATGCCGAACTACTGTATTTTATAGGCATTCAAAATGCATCAATAGAGTGTCTATTGGGCGAAACTTCGGCTTTGGAAACAAATCTGTAATTATATTTAAAAGCGGCTAATCCTTCCATCTGATTCAGGTTTGCAATCCGGCGCAAATCGCCTTATATCACTTTCCTAAATATTTCAAGGGGGATTTGGCGTCTCCTCCTGCACCTCAGAAAAGAGGGTGAATAATATCATGAATAAGGCATTTGTCACGCTTCATTATCTGAACGAGTAATAATTACCCCAATTAAAAGTCTTTTGTATAATTAATGGAACGAACAGAGCGATAATTGGATATTAATGGATAACGTTTTGTCTGAATCCACATATTATAATTTATTGGCCCCTAAGCGATGTGGAGCCCCCCCCCCCGCCGAGTCCCTCTAAAACGTGACTCCCGGCTTCACACACACTTCATGTGTCCACAGCCTATTAGCCCAGCCTGTAGGCTACATAGCACATGAATACGTCAACACAGCATATTTAGTGTAAAAGGAGCTCCGATAGCAAAGATCTCACCTCCTCGTGACCATACGTGTCATTCATTGACCGTTTACTGTCGTTGCTTCCCCGCAGACATGCAGCACTACGGGGTGAACGGCTACTCGCTGCACGCCATGAACTCCCTGAGCGCCATGTACAACCTGCACCAGCAGGCCGCGCAGCACGCGCAGCACGCGCCCGACTACCTGGCCCTTCCGTGGCACCGCCGCTCACCCTCCGCGGAGAGACTCGCTGGTAATTGAGTGGGCACTGTACACACACTACGAGCACACACACAACCACAGAGACACGCAATTTATCAGTATTATAATAGGTTATGATGAGCATGCAGATGTGAGCAAAGAATTCCCCCGGCGTCCGTGCTTCTATAATGATAATTAATATTAATTAAAACTCGCCCGTGTGTTTTTCCCTTCAACGGCCTGCAGCATTTCAAGACATCATCCTGGAGGCGCGCTACGGCTCCCAGCAACCGGGAAGCAGCGCCGTCATGCCCGCACGGCCTTCCACGGCGCCAGCAGCTCGAGGCCCTGGACGAAGACCGTTCCATGAAGACGCACATAATACCCGTACGTGGGTGATGCGCGAGCCGGCTGGCCATGTGCAGCCAACCTGCCAGAGGCCCGGCGTGCAGGTACACTACAGAACGCGTGGTGCACCGGTTGTTGTGTGTGTTTGCACTGTGTGTGTGTGTGTTGTGTGTGTGTGTGTGTGTGTGTGTGTGCACTGTGTGTGTCTGGTGTGTGTGTGTGTGTGTGTGTGTGTGCGCGTGTGATGGACACATTACTTCAGAGGAAACGAATTAATTGTATCCGTATTTCGATATGCAAATAAAGAAAAGAAAAAGAGAATAAATAAAGATAAAGATAAAGATAAGAAAAGATAATTAATGTAAAGAAATAACAGACTTACTGTTAAATGAATGCATGTGAAAGTGAAGTTAGTGAATATATAGCTTTCTCTCTTTCAACAAATGTAGGCTACTCTTTGTAAGTCACTTTGGATACAAGTGTCTGCCAAATGCCCTAAATGTAATGTTAAATCTAAATGTAAATATTTGTTATTTGCTTTATGTATTTCCAGTGCTAACCATGTGTCGTTCCAACAGGTGTGGTTCAAGAACCGCCGCGCCAAGTTCCGCAAGAAGCAGCGCAACCTGCAGAAGGAGCAGCTGCAGAAGCAGAGCGGCGAGGACGCAGACAAGGACGAGGCGGGCGGAGCCTCCTCCACCACCTCCTCCACCGTCACAACCAACACCACCCACACCCACAGCAACACCCCCTCCACCACCGTGCTCCCCGACACCCAGCTAGCCCCGGCGTCCTCCTCCTCCTCCACCACCTCCTCCTCCTCTTCATCTACCTCCTCCTCCCTGGAGATCGAGGGCTCGGTGGGCCGCTGCCTCCTCCCCCCCGTGGAGATGGAGCTGAACGTCACGTCGCCGGAGCATTCCGGCTGCGAGTCGGAGGACCACGGCTCCGACAAGGAGGAGGAGGAGGAGGAGGAGGAGGAAGAGGAGGGGGGTAAACGTCCGCTGCGGGGCGAGATGAGGTGTGTGGCGGCCATGACACCCGGACACATCTCCCCAGGGTGTAAACGACTCAGCCCTAAACCCGGTGAGGACCTTATAATGTGTGGTAACAGCCCATGGCAAACACCAAATATATATATATATATATATATATATATATAGTCAAAATATATAGTTACTTTTTAAATGTTGTCCTTTTACCTGCCAGATGGTCAAATTTACCCGCCATCGGCTGGTGGTTAAGGTGTTCATTTTGGACCTTTAATAAACTAGTATTGCAAATATGCTGAATGAATTCATTTCAATTGTCCTTTCAATTAAGGTGTGACATTGAAATTGTTTTTGCGAGAAACCGTGCTTCTATTTCCCAGTGCATAATTATGCAATTGAAATGTTTTATAAATGTAACCCCCATTACTCAAATCACTTGCAATCAGGCTGTTCATTATTTTCGTTGTAGAATATTTTAGCTACTATTTAACTACACATACATTAGAAAACTGTTTGGTGTGGCCTGCATGTGCTATGACAACGGACTCTAAAAATGACCTAAAAAAGTGTTGACCTGCTACTGGACTCACACTAAACCCTTCCCCTGCTCTCGGTCCTCCCAGACTCCCCCCTGACCTCTCCGTCGGTGACCCCGGGCTCCAGCTCCAGTCTGGGGGGCGGTGGAGGTGGTCCTCTCCCCCCGGGCCACGCCTACTCCTCCTCCCCGCTCAGCCTGTTCCGCCTGCAGGAGCAGTTCCGCCAGCA